>JAFVLL020040547.1:0-26094 GCA_021397915.2 Tor tambroides
CCTCGGCCTCGGCTTTACAATACCCACAGCTGAGGAAATGTGGTGGGAATGCAGTTGGAAAAGAACCGAGACAGATTAAAAAAGGAATAGAATGAGACGTCGGATGTTCATTCACATACATTGGCACGAATGTCACTTGCTTGAAGTAATTCTGCTGGCTTTGCATCGATCTGTCGACTTATTATGAAACATTTCTTTAGCTACGGTGTCTGAAAGCAGTGGAGTGAAACTGAATCTCATTTATTGTGTGTTCATTGACTGGCAGGAACTTACGTCAAAGATTTTCTCTATGTACATCTCGTCGTTCACGCGGTCGCGCAGAATATCCTGGTTCTGTCGTACAAAGGTGATGTAGGTGTCTGCTAGATCCATACCAGGTTTCTGTTGAGAGCGATGGATTCAAAGTCAGTTTGGTCATAAGATTTATTCATTTCGAGTCTTCATTTTATTTTTTATGCAAAGCAGTGCTGTCAAATCGATTAATCGCGATTAATCGCATCAAAAATAAAAGTTTACATAATGTGTGTACTGTGTATATTTATATGTATATACAGTTACGCACACATGTATGTATATATTTAAGAAATATTTACATTATATATATATATATATATATATAATGTATGTATGTGTGTATATTAATATATAAATATAAATTTAAACAGTACACATATGTAAACACAAACTTATTTTCAATGCAATTAATCGTGATTATTTGCCATTAATCGATTTGACAGCATTAATGCAAAGCAAATTTTGCTAGAAAACATGCTGGTGATTAATACTGAGTCATTCAAACTTTATTTTCATAAAGGTGGACTAAGTGAAACATTTTGCACCTAAAGAAATGTACAATATTTTTGACAAAACATCAGTCAGATCAGCTGCTGAGTAAAAGCTGTTTAATTTTCCATAGGGGCAGGTCCACCTCATGGTGGCGGCCATTTTGAGATCACATGACCAGTTTATTCTAGTACTTACTTCATTTCTTATTGTACAAAAAACTAATAATATTGATGCTATTACAGTTATCTTTCTTGATGTGAATGGGCCTTTACTGTATATTCTACTCTTGGTGAATTGACCAACAAGACATATGTTTAAAAAAATTATGATGACTATTATTATGAATAAATACGAGCTGGTATTTCTGCAATGACATTAACTAAAATTCTTTGCTTTTATACGATGCTGAATTCATGACAATTGTGTTAGAATGAAGTTTGCGCATTTGTATCATACAGTCGCATCAAATAAACTAAAAAGACTTAGTACACCTTTAATTCAAGTAAATTTTTTGCATGCCAAGGAGAGCAAATCCAATACCATGTTAAAACACAAATATCAACACACTAACAGCCACCACTACTATATCTGCCTGCTGAATGATGTTTGAGAAAATGCTTTAAAAAAATAAAAACACTTGTAAACTTATTTTAAATGAAAAAAAGCACCTGCGACACTTATATCCTGTTAAAAGCAATCCTTTTACCTGTGGAAAAACATTTCTATTCACACTGGGGCTGTTAAAACAGGGGAAAAAAATGTCCTAATAGTGCTGTAATTGCTGTGACACATTTCCCACCCATGACTCAAGGGCTGATGTAGCTTGAGGGCTTGAATGTTGGAAAACCCCCTTTTTAATAGAGAGCAAAGAGACACCCGAACATCAACCTCCTGTTCTTGTCAGGCCTCTCTTCCTGTGAGTTTGTGTGTTGGTCATATGACAGAATCAAGGTACCAGTGTGCTGAAGCTCTGGTTTTCCAAACTACAAACTACTCATAATTTAACAGGCATCTATCTAAAAATTAGCTTTTTCCCCACAAAGAATCCTGAAAAATGTACCATGGTTTGGTTTCCACTAAAATACAGCATAAATGTTTTTAACAATGATAATACAAGTTTCCTAAGCAGCAAATCAGCATATTAGAATGATTTCTGAAGGATCACGTGACACTGAAGACTGGAGTAATGACTGCTGAAAATTCAGCTTTTCATCACAGGAATAAATTACATTTTAAAATATATTAGAATAGAAAATAGTTATTTGAAATGGTAATAACATTTCACAATATTATTGTTTTTACAGTATTTTTTAATGCAGCCTTGGTGAATATAAGAGACTTCTTTCAAAAACCTTAAAAAAAACATTCTTACTGGCCTCAAACTTTTGATTGGCAATGAATATATAATTTGATATATACCAGATTTATCTCTTACAAAATGATTAAACAAACAAACAAACATGCGAATAAAACCAGAAAACACTCAGTTAAAAACAATCAAACACACTGATGATTTAACTTGGAAAACAAAAAATTGTGACAAAAGATGCCAAATGCAGTAAATGGACTTCTGTACAAGGACTCCAATGAGGAATTCAATCTTGTTTTGAACTGATCCTGTTTTGAACGATCCC
Organism: Tor tambroides; assembly: GCA_021397915.2. NCBI lineage: Eukaryota > Metazoa > Chordata > Actinopteri > Cypriniformes > Cyprinidae > Tor > Tor tambroides. Next base: position 2,421 of record JAFVLL020040547.1, read on the forward strand.
ATCGCTTGGCTGTAAACTTACACATATGCAACTTCTTATAAAAACAAGCTTGTTCCTGGAAAAGCGGCGTCATTTTGAAAACGGCAAACTGTCACGCTACTGAAACGAGTTATGTAGTAGCGTCACAAATTATAGTAAGCAATTCCCCAATACTGGACAACAACACTCATTGGCCGGTACAGTATAACCTCGTGACCGCATCCACAGTCGGCCGATATCCAGACAAACAGCAGTTGATCAAATACGGCTGGGATCTCAAGAGGACTTCATATCGTGTTGAGTGAGAGATCTTCACAGACATATATTACAAGAAAGGAAGAAAACTGCCACTTCCTGTGCAGAACCAAGCACATAATATCTCTGACTTATCGTGGCACTTGGGTGGAAGCAAGACAGGGTCTTTTTAACCCAACGCCCTTCCTTCCATTTCTCTGACAGGACGACAAAGCCTGTGATGGACTGATAAGCACACCAAAACACAATCTTCTCGCACGAAATCCAACCGGAGGACCGAGGGACAGGCCTGATCCGTCAGGCCAGACAATGCCATGACGGTTGGGTGTGGGCCGTGTGTGAATGAATAAATGGAGAGGTGTGGGACGGCGCGATTAAGGCCAGGTTAATGACTGGTTAAGCTGAGTGGATAAATGGCGTGGATGGGAAACAGAAGAGAAAGGGAAGGGGAGACGAAATGCGCAGTAATTACACAGAGCAGCTAGCTTGGCTTCCTGCCACTGCCTCATTCACTGTCCAGGTGCAGGTGTGTGTGTGTGTGTGTGTGTGGTGTCGAAGTAGAGAGCGTGTGAAGTGCGTTTGTGCAAGTTTTGAGTAAATACTTTGTTGTGGTAGCGCTAATGCGAGCGCAGATTTGAGCCGTGGGTGTGAATGTGCGAACGAGTGTGTTAACAGAGCGCTATCGGGAGGGCGTCTCGCCAGAAAGCCTCGGCGCTTGAATGGCAGCCTTCACAAAGCAGCAGAGCAGCTTAACCTTTCGTGACAAGAACCCAGAAATGTTCAGTGCCAAAGGCCAGACCACAGCCAGGTTCTTCCCTCCCTCTCTGGCTTCAGCGGGAGCTGTGAAAGGGGCTTACATGGAGCAGCGTTCCTTCAGCACAAAAGCGCAAGGTGGAGGTGATGTTATAATTTGAGGAGGAGATGGGGTGTTCGCCCGATGCCAAGAGCTCGGATGGAGCGATGGGGTGTGGATGTGTAGGGATTGACTGACTTTTCTGTTCTTAATCTTGTCGGTTTGCTTTGTGCAGTGGCCCCAAAAAGTATTTGGACGCTCAAGTTACGCCTAAAAAAAACGATAAATACAAAATATCACACCGAGAATCGTTTATCTGAAAGAAGGATAGCACAAGCATAGTTTACGCAAAATATTTCACATAAAGACATTGTTTTAAACAAAATTACTTAAAAATTAAGATGAATTAAAGTGAAATAGTTCATACACTTAAGTCACACATAAATATGTCTGAATGTTATCGCATTATAGAAAATATTTAAACAGTGTAATGTTTTTAAAGAAACATAGCACAAGCACGCTTTTGAAGTAGTTTTTAAAGTTTAAAAACAAAACAAACTGTTTAAAATCGAGACAAAATGTATTTAGACACTTACTTAAAACACCTGAATGAATGTTTTTGCATTAGATCAAATGATCAAATGTGCATTTTTTAAAAAGAAATATAGCGCAAAAGTAACATTTTTACGTTTTTAAGTATTTTTTAAAAGATGCAAGTTATAAAACAACAGTTAAACTGTTTAAAATCAAGACAAAATGAATTTAGACACTTAAGTCACATATACGGTAAATAGGTATGAATATTATTGCATTAGATAAAATATAAAATCAAGTGTAATATTTTCAAGAAATATAGCACGCATTTTAGTTTTTAAAGTTTTTAAAGTTGCAAATGATAAAACAAAAGAAATCAAAAAAACATTTAGACACGCAAGTCACTTAAATACTGTATGAATGTTATTGCATTCGATAAAATATCAAAACAAGTATAATATTTTATTTTTTTATAATTTCTTAAAATATTTTTGAAATGATAAAACATTACAAAACTTTTTGGTGGTCAAGTATTAGTGGATCATGTTGGTAGTTAATGTGATGAACTCCACCTGTGGTTACTCTGCAGAACACCTGTGTGAACTTGAGCCAAACTGACTACATACATCCACTAAAATCACTCTTTGATTAAACTTATGCCCACATGGACTCTGCATTCACAAAATGCCACAGAAAAACTGTTAATAACGGGTGTAGAAATCCAAACATTCCCGGCCCTTGTGTGTTTGTATATTAAATATTTTGGCTAATTTGATAATGCTTTCATCTGCCAAAAAAGTGTAGTTCTCTCAGCCCTGTTGAACATTTTACAATGTTTAAATTTCATTCCACAGATTCCCCCCTAAAATCAGCACAGAAAAATGTCTGCAAATTTAATTCCTGTTAAAAGAGACAAAAAGAGCTAGTTTTGAGCAAAGGTTGCAGATATATGTATTTTTAGATCTTTGCTTTATCATCATTTCAAATTAATGCCGTCCTTTCGAACATTCTATTAAATCAAAGAATTCAGATTAATGGCCAGAAAAAATGCAGCCTTTATAAGCATGATAGATTGCTTTTAAAAATCTTACTGACTTCAAATGTTTGAACGGTGGTGTACTCTATGTATGAACACAAAATCTAGTCTGATATTAGTCACAGAACTGACTGGAATGAGTTGGTGTTCATGTTTTTATTCTTCTGCAATACTGTGGTCTCAGATCAGGAGGTCATGTGATTACTCAGTCTTTCCCTCACCCCGTGTTAGTTTCTTTCTGCTTGCTCACTGTCTGCGCTCTGAACAGTCCTGGTTCCTGGTGATTCATTAGCATCTTTTTCTGCTTGTGACGGCCCATTGTCAACACTGTGGCAGATCGTGAGACTGATTTTAAGCCAATCGGGTTGCTAATTAGTCTTGCTCAGCCAGCTCTGATAGACGCTCCAATCCTGCTTTCATTTGGCCATGAACCGCAAATGATCAAAAAACATATAATTGTGTTAAGTAATGATGAAATAATACACATTAAGCCTTTTTAAATATTAAAAACAAAGCAAGATGGAAACGCTTGGCAAAGCTGAATAGAGAATCTGTTTCCCCAAGTAAATAATAAAACACACACACAAACGCAAAGCAGCATGCAAAAATATCCACACAGGGCATGCCGGCATCATGCGCATTTGTACGTCCAAAATGACACTTACTGGGACGTCCACATATTTGGCCGCTGCTTTTACCTTTAAAAAAATAAAATACCTGCTGAATATCTTTGGCTTATTAAACGTTCAGTACGAAATGAGATCCCGGAAAGGGGTGTGTGGGTGGGATGAACGTGAAAATACTCACCGTGAAAGACAGGATGGAGGAGAAGAATGTTCCCTCGTCATATCGTGAGAGTTTGGACAACACCCCATCCAGAACAGCTGCAAACTGTGAAAGCAAAGAAGTATGTTTGCGTGACAGGCGCATACGCCTTTAGCACAAGCAACAATTAACAATTTAGGACAAAGTAACATTCGCTGATACAACGGATATAACGTTTCCAGATATAAAGTGTCAGCTTGCCGTGAAGGCCACCTGAAAAGAATGGGCAAAAGCCAAATCTCAATATTGTGAAATGTGGCGGCTCAAAACAGGTCGAGACAATGGCTGTTGGGAGTACCTTTGAGACCAAGGAGGAGATCATTTCCTTAAAGGCCTCATCAATCAGGACATCGATTTTTGAGTGGTACTGCTGCTGTAGGACAAGAAGAGGAGGAGAAACATCAACAAATACAACAGGAGCGATGGGAAAGGCACGGATCGCGAGGCATCCTAAAAGAACAACACGCTCACAAAGACATATTTCGGCAGAGGGAAAAATCCTCCCCGTGCAATAGGGCTGAGTTAAGCAGCTATTAGGCCCATTATGCCCGTGAATGGCATTCCTGCTCTCGTTTAGGGCAAAGGAATTTGAAGGATACTTTTTGTGCGGGCCACAATTAGGGCAGCCTTGTGTTTTTCTAAAGAACCCGTCCAGCTGCGGCGAGCAAAGGCTCACACTACATTCAATTAATCCGCCATTTCATGTCTGCTAAGTCTTATTCACCTATTTTGTGGAAAGAGGGAGAGGAGGAAGGAGAAAGCGAGGGTTCGGGGGGGGGAGGTGTGAGAGTGAGAGAGAGAGAGAGAGAGAGCGCATCCATTTGGCTGTGCTGAATAGATGCCTTTGCTGCATGCGCTGCAAGCAGGAGTTCATCTCCGCCAACAATGGCCATTCATGGCGAATCTAAAGGACACCCAAATTAAAAATTTCAATCAACAATGCGTGCAGATCGGTGACAAATTGAGGGTGCTAAGGGGTCACTGTCAGCAGCCCTAATTTTCTTTTCACCCTTTTTTTTCCTGCGTGCAAAATGGCAGTTTTTTCATAAATGGCATTATAGGAGAATCTTGAGGACTTTTTACCTCAATTAACACTTCCATGTTTGCTTTTTATACGGCTAAACGGCGAGGGCTCTTTTTTGCATTAGCGCCGATTAAATAGGGAGGTCTCTGCCGTGTGTGTGAAAACCAAAAGAACAATAATTTCTTTTGAAAACATTTATCTGGTAGCCATCCACTTCAGAGTCACTTCAGCGAGATGGCGGCTTATAAAGCGTAACCTTGTATTTCCAAATAAAGCGGCAGGCAAACTCAGGTAAAATAATCTTTTCTTTGTTTTTAAACAAAGTCTTTCACAAACACGCCGACACGCACTGATGGCCATTAAATTCAATCCCGTGTGAAGGAAAATCAGTTGAGAGTTGAGAAATACCTTTTAACCCAATACTAAGAAGTAAGTGGCGGTTTCTCGCAGCCGTGCGACTATCTCGCTGCACAAGGCCACATACTTTAAGTGTCACTGTTGGAGAAAATTCATCTTTTTTTTCATGAAGTTAGCACCCGTTTTTTTGTTAGGACTGGAAAAGAGTCGTATCGACCAAGACGGCACAATTCAGAAGAGAGAGAGAGAGAGAGATAGAGAACTCAACTACAAAAACAAATAGTTTACTTCTATTTCAAAAGCTTTCATATATCTAAATGCGCACTAATATGAAGGAGAGAAAGAAGTATGGAAGTGATCAAATTGGAGGGTGTCGTTTTTAAACCAAAATCATTTCAAATTCAAATTACACTTGTGTGTTTACAAGAGATTCCACTAATTTTTGATATTTTGAAAATGTTTTAGTGAGTTTTTGTCCACACAATGGAAGCCAATGTTATTTGGTTCCCAGCATTCTTCAAAATAACTTCTTTTGTGTTCCACAGAAGAAAGAAAGTCATACAATTTTGAAGCAGCATGAGTAAATGATGACAGATTTTTCATTTTAAGGTGAACTATCCCTTTAAGAGTTCATTGCACACAATGTGTTCTCTGCTCACATGGACAGGAGACAGTAGAGGGGACACTTACCCACTGTTGCTCAACCTTGGGTTCATGCAATAACGTGCAGGACATGCAGGGATGAGTCAAAGAAAGACAACAAACAAAAAGAAAGAAAAAAAAACACCTGAATGAAAACTTAACTCAGAGCTGGTTAACGGACAGCTAACAGATAAATAAAACTCATCTTAAGTATAATTTTGATCATTAATTAGCTAAAATTAAACTAGGTATTAAACAAATATAAAATCTAACAAACTTGCTCATTTCTAAAGAAAGAATATGAAATGAGATTTACAGTCATTTATTAAAGAAAAAAAACAAGCAAACTGTCACTAATGTCTGAATCACTACTTCTGGATACAAAACGAAAATAGAAACCTTGTACTCAAAAGTACACAAATGTAAACTTTATTCAGAGTAAAAATTATTTGTAGCCTGGATGGTGGGATAGATAGATAGATAGATTAAACACGATCTGAACCACATTCTCAATTTGAAAATACGGTTTGAAATCAGATTAAAATCAGATTTTCTGCAATGTGTCTCAGTGTGAACGGCCAATTTGGATTTAATTTCATTTTCTTCATTGTTCATTACATGGCGCATGTAAAATAATTTAAAATGTCCAATATCTATAACTACGTCTGATTACTCTCTCTTTTTTTTTTTTTTTTTTTTTACCTCGTATTGAACTGCGACATTTAATTTGGATTTAAAAACCACTTTGGATTTGTCTCTAGTGTGAACACAGCTTAAGTGACTCCAAACTCTACTCTGAATCGTAATAATCCAATTTAAAGCTTTCAAGGACAATCTGAACATCTTTTGCTCTCCAGTCAGAACAATGTTTTGAAAGATGTACATTTTTACTGAAGTCAATTCACTTCAGTTATGATTGAATAGCTACCTTTAAGTAGTTTCTGCACATTAAGCTGGGCTAAATTATTTTTTTAATGAAAGAAACTACTCTTTAATGAACTTCTATGTGAAATGTTCACACAAAAACAGGAAATTAGATATCTAGACTAAGTGGAATTGTGCTTGTCATGAAAATGAGAAGCCAGTATAATGATTTGGCTCGTTTGAAATTAAAATAGCAGCTCTGGGTGTCGAGTTTGGCTGTGGTTTGTTCAAGGCCTCTGGAGCATAAGGACTTTCTGGTCGAGACTTATCTCTAGGCAGAAGAAGAGGAGGTAATAATATCGCCCACAGAAAGGAAGCACAAAACACTTCACACCAACCGATAACACCTGCGCTAGTTCAACTCAAAAGCAAGTTTGCAGTATAAAAGGAGAAACTGATAAATGGATCTTTGCCAGTGTACTGCTATTCAAATGACTGATTAGAGTCACACAATTCAATGTTCTTAATCTTGTTTTCACCTCCCAACTGTCAATTGAACAGAGACGAGATGATTTTATGAACACCATAAGTCTCATAAAAAACATCTACTAAGGTAAAGATGAATGTGTCCCTGACAGGATTGTGACGTACCTCCTGGCCTTGGTCAAGAGCACAGAGCTTGGAGCACTGCTTCTTAGCATCCATGAGAACATTGAACATTGTGCACACAGACAAGGGGACGCGAAAATCAGTCGACTTGCAAGACTTCTGCATTTTAGCGTCAAAGGCAGCTTTGGTCCTAGACATCAGAGATGGAGAGATTGGTTACATGAAGCCCCGTCTTTAAAAGGGCAGCCATTTATCAGTCATTAAATAGCTGACCTTTTGACACAGGCCTCCATCATATCGCTAGCCATCAGTTTGAGCCTCTGCTCCAGATGTTTGGCGAACTCCGGCTCTGGCCAGTGCAAGTCCATCACAAACATCTGAAGAGCATCCAGCTTCCAGAATAGATCTTCTGATGTGGCCGAGCCGTTACTGAGGAAGACAGAAACAGTGACATGTTAGCTCATGCTTGATCTTAAAGCCAGAAATTGGAAAGATGAAAAAATGTAACATGTAAAATCAAGGTATGAATGCCAAGAGCATGTAAACAGACACTATCATGCAAGTCCTTGATGTCTACGAACATATGATATTATAAGAATTTTGTGGCATTTCTAACTATTTGAATACCCATGAACTAATGATTTAAAACATTATTTCACATAATGAGGTGCGTGACTACAACTAGTGTAAAAAAATATCACAAAATTCATTATGTGAAATTTTGCTTTGGCAACTAAATGAAATGTAAAAAAAAAAGTTTACTTTGAGATACTAAAATTACTCAAAAGTAAATTAAAGTTAAATAGGAAGCTAAATAGGAAAAAAATATTAATGATTATTAATGATGAATAAAAATGCTAAATATAAAAATATTATAATGTAAAAATATTAATTAAAAATATATTAAAAGCACATAACCAAAATACTAAAATTAACTGTTAATTTAATGATACAAATATGTATTGAAAAAATTAAAAGTGCTAAATATAAATATATTAAAATATATAATACATGATGGCAGAGTGTAAAGAATTATAGCTGGCCTGGATCATTAATCTTAAGATGTTTTCTCATTTGCTTTGTTTCAGGCATCTAAGAATTTTGAATTATTTGAATCTTCAAAGTTATTGCATGCAACTTATAAACTATCACATTTGACAAATTAATATATAAATTATAATAGTATTATATTTTATAATTATTATATTATTGCAATATTATATTCTAATAATAATATACAATATATTATTATATATTTATTATAAAATTATTAATAGAGATTTTATATTACATTTATATTAAATTGAATATATTTTATATTATAGCATTATATTCTATAATATTGAAATATTGAAATTATTATTTTATATTAGTATTGTATTCTAATATACTACTTATTAATACATTCATATTAATTTTATAATATATTTATATTAAATTGAATATATTCTATATTATAGTATTATATTATAGTATAGTATTTATTACTTAACTATTATATTAAGTAAGTATATATATTATATATAAATATTTTTTTAACCTAAGTCCAATTTTATAGCCAGAGACAGTATTAATGCAAAGAAAAACCTGTTCTTTTTCATTTGATTCATGTTTTGGCCTCAATGATAAAATGATCTCACATGTCATTATAACACTTCTCACATTACTGTAACCCCTACGCATATTTCTCACTTGCATACAAATGTCTGATAAATGAATTCATGTAAATGCACTTAAAGGGTTCAAAGACTGAGGACTCAAATGTGAAAACACCTTCCATTGTCAATAAGAACTTAAATCATTCCAAAACTTCAAAATGCACAGTCAAACGACTAATCAAGTGAGAGAGTTACTATAAAAGTCAAGCTCTCTTGCACCCAGCTGTCTGAAGTGCATCAGACAGAACTATCGGCCTAAGAGCGGCTGTTCCAAGAGCTGCAGGAAGTCGAGATCGACAGTAATTTCCACTGATGTTGTGTGCGACTCCGCTGGGTTCTGATGGGCTCAAGAGATCTCCACCAATCCAGACAGATGGAGCGGCACAGCCGTGTCAACCGCAGTCCACACAGCAACGCGTGCACGGCGCAACTAAAAAAGGCCACTCGTTCCGCTCGCTGTTAAAAGACTGTTACCTTCACAAGTGGCGGTCCGGGAAAATAAATCGTTTGGCAAAGTCCGCTGTGCAATTAAAAGGGGCGAGCACAAGCTCCCACTCGATTAATTAGCGGCGGTACGGTCCGTAAGGGCCCCCTCGGGGGTCTGCGCCTCCGCTTCGAGCCCGAGCGAGCAGGGTGAACAAATGGACGAGTTTCTCGCCTGACGAACAGACCCCCCCGGGGGAGAACACAAAGTTCTCGCCGAATCTAACAAGCAGCTAACCACAGAGTCCCCTCTGACAGACACCCACAGGACTACACCCACTACAGACACTGTTTCAGGCCTGAAAGCTGGTGTGCTTTTGCAGTTCACACTCTTTAGGCTAATTGAGACGGATGTAATTTAACTTTCCGACGTTATTTAGGCTCGTGTAGCTGTCGGAAGTTCTCCTGTTTACATCTCGGCCAGGATAAAGGTGTTTGAGGTCAGTATACTATAGTGTTACTCTGATAACCCCTGACGGTTGAGGGAAAATAGTGTTGGCGTTTATCGTCGCATGCTCACAGTGGGTTTAAACGCTCGCAGATTGAACCGATGATACCTGGGTGCTCCGCATGTAGGAGAAAAATAGAGTTTATGGAGACTCGCCTGTCCATGTGAATCATCTTATAAACAGGTTTCTGTGAATTCGTGAAAACACAACACCAAACAGACAGCAAACACAAACATGATGATCACTGGTACTCACAAAATATCTGGCAAATTAATTCCTTGTCCGCTGTAAACCAAATGCATAACTGTGTTAAATTTAGCCAATGAATCACACAAAAAGCCACACAGCACAGCAGCTCCCAAAAATGATAAGTTATCAAGCCACTTTGGCACAAAACGCACTAAAATGAACAACACAACACCAATGTTTTCAAGGAATCACATCACAAACAGGATCTTTACCAGTGCTGGACTGATAACTGATAACATGTAATCTGGATTAGATTCCAAAAATTAGGATTATATTACGATTAGAGATTTGATTACAGTTCATTTTTTATGGATTACATGATTACAAATTATTCACACAATGGCAGTACGTTATTCGTAATTTATCGATTCTCCCTGAACTCTTGAAGTCCCCCTGAGATTTAAAGTTAATATTTTAATAATTTAACAACACATTTGCATGTTTTCTGATGTTGTTTAATGGTCATATTTCTCTTTTTTATAACAATAATCCATTTTAAATCTGTAAACAATAGTGCTGTCAAACGATTAATTCGCGATTAATCGCATCCAAAATAAAAGTTTTTGTTTACATAATATATGTGTGTGTACTGTGTATATTTATTATGCATATAGCCTATAAATACACACACATACAGTATATATTTTGAAAATATTTCCATGTATATATTTATATTCATACAATTGATATTATATACAATATAAATATTTTAAATGTATAAACTTAATTTTCTTAAATATACATGCGTGTGTATTTATATATACACATGATAAATATACACAGCACACACACATATATTATGTACACAAAAACTTTTATTTTTGATACGATTAATCGTGATTAATCGTTTGACAGCACTAATAAACAAGTTATGTCAAAAGTAATCTGAAAGTAATCCAAAAGTAGTCAAAATACATTACCTAAAATGAGTAATCTTGATTATATGACTGACTACAATTTTCAACATGTAATTTGTAATCAGTAACAGACTAAAAATCATAAGTAATCCACCCAGCACTGATCTATACACTGATGGCAACAGGGATGGGAATCGTAAGCAATTTAATGATTCAGATTAAAAAAAAAAATGTGAAGAATGTACTTGTGAAGAATGCTGCCTTCACGTGCTTTCGGAATTATCGTAAATACGAGTTTTCTAATCGGAAATTGGACGTGAACGGCCTCTCAAATCGTATTTACTACTGGGAAATTCGGAAATAATTTTGATACCCGAGTTTCCGAGTTGGGCGGGTCATAAACTTTAAACATGGTGGAGGGGACAACCATTGCTGCTATCAATGCTGTTCTCACAACAACTACATCCCTTTTTCTTGTCGCTAAAGTTGTGTATTTATAGGCTAGATTTGAATGATCATTCGAAGCATATTACATGTTTTATAAGCAGTTAAATAAGCATGTATTTGACCGAAATTCCAGAATTGTCAGCAAACTGCATGTATAGAGCGGTGAATGTTTATATGATTGTCAACCAATGGGATGCTACATTTTATTCTTTCCGACATTAAAGCACTTGAATACGACAAGCTCGTAATCACGACTTCATAAGTGGGAAATAAGAAATTTCCGATAGCACGTGAACACAGCAGAAGCCTAATATCTTATAAATGGTCTTAACCATATAAAAAAATAAATAATATTATTATTATTTTTGATATTCAAGTACCATTTTAAACACTTAATACAATAAAAAGGTAGATTTCAGAAGAAATTAGGTAAAACAAGTAGTAATTCTGTCATGTGGTTCTCTTAACTGCAAGTGATTCAATAAGTCAAGATTCAAGTGAGTCGGTAGATTGATTCATACAAATTGCTCACTTGGTTTAGACTTGACATGACTTTTTAGGCAATTCATTAAAAAGAACTTGTAAGAACTTTTGTGTAACTTATTACTGTATTTTATTGTATAAATTATCACCTACTAAATTTAGCTAAATTTTACATCTGACAACTGTATTTAGGCTTCAAAAGTTGTGAAGAGTATCATGATGATAAAGATGTGTAAGAATCATACATCTTTGTTGGTCACTTATTTTCTGCAGTAATACAAAAACCAATGGAACAATCCTTTTTTTTTTTTTTTTTTTTTGGCTGGGTTACCAGGGTGATGCTAACTTATGGGTTGGCCTACAAAAATACAATCACTGCAGCACTTTATTTAATCCACATTTGCAGAAGAACACAGACATTTTTGACAAGAATAAGTTTTTTTTTTAAATAATGGAACCAGTTCAGAAAAAAAAAAAAAAAACAGCTTCTTGATTCCCATCCCAAGCCGACAGACAAAACAAATCATAACACTCACACAGTCATGCAATCTAGGATGCACTTTAAGGGTACTAAATTTGGAAGTCTAATTCATCGTGCTAATTTTTATGAATAACATTTACCATGCAAATGCTTATTATAGCAATAACTGAGCTTCACCAAACCAACAACTTAAAGCATTATTTGACGTATTTACCACATTACAAATGCATATGCCACAATCTCTTTCCCGTGATTTAAATATATTTGAATGGTTTTAAGGCCTGAAGACTCGCTTCGCACAAGCTTTGCGGCTATAATAAGCATATGTCAAGAGCAGTAAGCAGTGATGGTGCCCAGCTGGCCCATACACACGTGCTGTCACACAACGGCCCCATCCAGGAAGGGGCCGAGAAGCTGGGCATCTGAGGGAGGTTAAGAGGCAGGTTGGGAACTCTGGGCAGGGGAACGCTGGGCAGATTGTTGGTGATGGTCCTGCCGGAGATCAGAGAGTAAAAGAGCAGAAAGCCCTGAGAAGAGGCCGACAATAAGAGTTCATCAGATAAAGAGCAGAATAACCGACGGATGACTGCTCATTCTGAGGCATCAGAAGCTTACTGACAGGGAAGAAATGCACCTTAGTTGGAGAAGACAGCATGTTTAATTTAATAGACATAACAGTCTGTACAATACCATATTGTTTTAACCGTCATGTTCAGTTTGGAGTCGCCAGATATAGAGACCCCAGATATAAAATACTTTTTTTTTTTTTTTTATTGTATTTTCTTTCAATGTGTAAAAACATAACTAAAGAATGGATAACATAACAGTAACATTTTGTGAAAAGTTCATGTCTACTTTGTGGTAAAGAAAAGTACAGTTAAAGCTTAAATAAAAATAAATTTATAACAATTATATAGAATAATAATAATAACAACAACAATTATTATTATGATGATGATTTATTTATTATTTTAAGTGCATACAAATGATTATAAAAGTTAAAGCTTCAATAATAATAAATTATATATAATCATTAATAACAACAACAACAGGCAAAATACTAAATTAGTTTATTATGTCAGAGGAAATGTAAGAAAAATTATTATAAATAATTATATTAATTGCTTACAAATGATTATAAAAGAGTTCAAACTTCAATAATAATAAATAATATATAGTAATTAACAACAACAACTCTTATTATTATTATTAGTAATTTTTTAATTATTTAGATAAATTATTATTATAATAAATAAAACAATAATAATAATAATAAATATTTTGATTAGGTCAGAGAAATTTAAAGACAAATAATTATAATACATTTTTAATGTTTAATTACTTATAATTTACTACTACTACTACTACTAATAATAATAATAATAATTAATGAATATTTTATTATTGTTATAAATTATTATTATTATTATTATTATTAGTATTATAAATAATATATAAATATTAATAAAATTGGTAATAATAATAGTATTTAATTATTAAATGTAAAAACTATGATAATAATAATAATAATAATAGTTTCAGTTTATTTATTTACTGAATATTATAAATTATATATATATATTAATAATAATAAATAGGTAATTGGTATTATTATAATTATTATTATTATTAAGAAGAAGAAGAAGTGTTTTGATTAGGTCAGAGGAACTTAAAATTATTATTATATATATAATTATTATTATATATATGAAATTATTATTATGATTATTGCTATTTTTACATGTACTACACAGGGGTCATTGGGACTCCAAACATAAACACAGTAAAGTCATTCTCATTAGAACATGAGCTTTAAGGTCTTATGTAAGATCTAATTTTCACAGCCAATGTTTTCTTAAGTTTTGCGTCCACAGGAAATTGTTTGGTCAACTGTATGATCACGACCCATGTATACGACAGCACGACATACAGACTTCACATCTGCACCTCACAGCCTTGTGTTCAGTCCCATCAAATTAAATATGGTGAGAACAAACAAGAAACTGTGAAGTAAATCAGAAAACAACAAAGCATTAATGGACAAACTTTGAGGCTCCATTCTTTCACCTCCTTCCAATCATCTCTGAAGCATGAACAAGTTGATAGGTTTGCTAAAAATAGCCCAACACGGTTAAACAAACACAATACTGTATTCACTTAACTGCAAAGAGAATCAATAAGAAAACATACATACATAAAATCACATTGGACTCTAATGGCTTGATATTAAATGGGCTCTTACTTCACAGACTGCCACGTCTCCTGCTCAAAGCCACGATGAATGGACTGAGCTATTGACGACTCCATCAGATCAATGTAGCGCACCACCAGAGGGATGTACAGGTCCTGGAGGTGCTTATGGAACGTTCCATTGCACAGGTGAGCTGGAGAACATGAAGGATGAATGAAGGCTTTACAATAATACTGACAGATGTGCAACTTACAGTACATTATCAGGCAAAATATTGTGAGCAATGCTTTCCTGCAGTGGAAATACATCTAGAATGACCGTTGCAGAAATCATAGACAACTGTAATCATTTTTAATTAATAAATTAATAATCTAAATAACTACTTTAATATAAAATATACTGTTTTTTTATGGTGTTGAAAAAACAATGAACTAAACTAATGAAACAAATTAGTGAATTTATTTGCATAACAACTGGAATAATTTCCGAATATCATGTAAACATGGTTTCATTGTGTTGTGGAGCTGCTCATTTGCACATAAATGACTAAAGGTTTTTATAATGAGCAGAGTTTTTGGAGTATTGTTATGTTGTATGGTTTTATTACAGGGGAGGGTGGGGTAAGATGTGTCATCACAGCAGCTGGTTATTAGATTATTTGGCTGCTATTACTTTAAGAGCTGCCGCTGCTGAACGTAATGTGGATTTGACACGCATGTTTGTGATTTAATTCACGTTTTATTATGAAATGATACAGGCGACAGCGCGCACCGCCGTATTTGTACGTGCAATTGAAGAGCACGCGGTACGAGCACAGTAAAACGGCTGACAGGACAATTCGTTTTTACTGACAAATGGGCTGACAACATCTCATCTGACCGCAGTTCACCTGTACCGTTTCCGTACTCACTTGACTAGCGCCTGTCGCCGAGGTGGAGTGGAGTGTGCATCTGAAAAGTGTACCGTTTGATGTAGTTGTAAAGATGTTCTGCGCGTCTAAATAAACGCAATTCTTGTCAAGAAAATAGAGACAGAGGCCACAGTTGTGAATGGGGTGGCCAACCCTAGCCCCGCTCCTGCGTTAACTGCGTTACATATTTTTAATGCCGTTAAATTGGAAAAATGAATCACCTGCATTAACGCACTAATTTTGACAGCACTAAAAAATAATAACAAAAAATGCTTATAAATAATAGTAGAAAAATAGGTCAGAAAAATCTAAAGACAAATGATTATAAATAACAACATTTATTTTTAATAATAATAATCCAAGTTGTAAATTATTACTATTATTATTGCTAAAAGTGTCCAAAATATACTATATAAAATATATTTAAATATTCAGAAAATTACACCTTTTCCAGGCTGGTTTATAAAAACACAAATAAAACAAGACCTTTTTGTAAAATGGTTTGTAAAATGGACCTATTTCACATTTCAGAAATACACAATAATACACACATAGTTGTAATGTAATGTCTATTCGGTTATAGTGGTGAACATAAACTGCAACAAATATATTTTTTTGTGTTCCCACTTGGTCCAAAAGCAAATGAAAAAAAACCCCCAAAAAAACAAAAAAACAATAGCAATTCTCTGATTTTCCAAAAGAGGAAAAAATGTTGAGATTAAGATAGTCAGAAGAGAGAAAGATGAAAGAAATTTACCATCAGCCATTGTATTAAAAGAGTTTATAATTAACTATTTTTCTGTAATTTAACGCCAAGGTGATTAAACACAAAGTATGGTCTTATTAATGTACGTTATTGTTTTTTAAACAATTTTTAATTAAAACCATAAAATATATAAAATACATTTCACATTCATGTTAATTGTTCAAGTGTTTCACCAAAGTTTTGAGAAATCATATTTCTATTTTATAGACACTTTCTTCTCTTTTCAGTTAATTGCATATAGCCTGGAATATAATTACTTTACCTCTCATTTCTCCATTCATTTGACACAGAGGACAACATACCGTATGTGAAAAGTGGCACAGCTTACCCCACTCTCCTGTACATGTAAATGCACTCAATGTAATTAAAGCACTTAGAAGGAAATGGTGGTCTGACAGAGAGAGAGAGAGAGAGAGATTCATGTCTCCTCAGGCATCATTAAGTGTAATTCCCATCTCTCTGTTCTTCATCATTAACACTAGCCTTTTTACTCTCATGGGTGTTTGAGCTCATTTCCCAACCATTTAACAATGATGAAACTCATTTGAGCATTTAGTGTCAATGTCACAACAATTTTTTTTTGTCATGTGCACACACTCAAAACTGTAAAAAGCACGCACAACTGAAACTAATCCCTGTCTGAAATCAGAAAAATGAGAGATTTCATTTGTAATACGCTACAGTGTTATCTGCTACCTAAGGCTTAACATCTGATGAATTCAGAACCAAATCAAATAATGGAATTGTCAAGAAAAGTTTCAAAAAGTCAAGGTAGCATTGAGATTTTTGGGCAACTCTTTTAATTGAATTTGATCTCATTCGGCTAAGAAAGTCATCACATTTTAGTCTCTAATTGTTTGGATAAAATATAATTCCTTTTTTTATTGCTCAATGAGCATTTTTAACTTTTGTGTCTAATATTTCAGAAATATTTCACATGTACTTCATGAACAATTATTAGATATCCTCCTGATAATGACACTGTGCCATGATGAACCAGAGAAACGAGTCAATATTCTGTCATTGTTAAAAAAAAAAAAAAAAAAAATTAAAAAACAAAAATAAATCACCAAAGCTGTAATTATTTGTTCAAAAATACAGTAAAATCAGTAAAAATGTGAAATATTATTACAATTTAAAATAACTGTTTTTTATTTGAATATATTTTAAAATGTAATTTATTCCTGTGATCAAAGCTGAATTTTCAGCATCATTACTCCAGTCTTCAGTGTCACATGATCCTTCAGAAATCATTCTATTATGCCGATTTGATGATCAAGAAACACTTCCTATTACTATCAATGTTAAAAACAATTGTGCTGCTTAATATTTCTGTGATTTTTAATGATTCTTTGATGAATATAAAGTTCAAGAGAACAGCATTTATTTGAAATCAAATCTTTGTGACAGTATAAATATCTTTACTTTCACTTTTAATCAATTTAATGCATTCTTGCTGAATAAAAGCATTAATTAAATCAAGTAGTAGTAATTATTGTAAGGCTATTATATTGTTTCAGAAGTGTTTGTATTATTTTTATGATATTTTTCTGTCATGTTTGAGTGATTTCCATTTTAAGAAAAATGGAAAAGAGCAGCGTGAGCATTCTGCTAAATCTCTCAATCAATCACGAGTTTTGAAACAACATAAAGGTTGAGTAAATGACAAAATATTCATTTCTAGGTGAATTATTCCTTTAAATCTGCCAATTTTAAAATATCCCCCCCCCCCCAAATTTTCAACACATTTGCCAATAGGCTTTGCTCATTACAATTCTACCTTTAAGAAAAAAAGAGATTAATTTACTGAGATTAATTTAGTGAGAACAGGCCAGAGGAAAGCAATACGACTGGATCTCCTACAAGAAAGTTCATATATGAAACAGTGTGGGAGTTCCCTATATCTTTTTGCCAACTGTCTGCGTTATTAGAGGCTGCCATTTCCATTGTCATGCTCCCTAGATAACCAACCGTATCTATTCCAAATCAACTGCTGTTTGAACGAGACAGTAAAGCAAATCTCTTTATCACCGTCGCAAATGTTGCAGTCATGCAAAACAATCTTTGTAACTTCAACTTGGCTCTAGATGCTGTTCTATCAATAGACCAAAAGCTCCTCGCATAATTAACTTCATGTTGTGAAGTACTCAAAACTGTTTGACGGAAAATTTCCTGTTGATTACGAGGGATATCGGTGCTCAGGATATGTCGGACACCCTGGGATTTGCAAAAACGTGCAGAATTAAGGTGACATGGAGATAATTTACCCTCCAGTGCCAGTAACCGATCACACTGTATATCTAATTAGCGTGTTGACAATAACAGAGCAAAGCATGTTAACCTGCTCGCCTAACAAGTATTGTTTTCCAAAGCGACAGTGGTGCTAATTAGCACGCTTCAAGGTGAGAACATGCGAGCAGAACTTTGGACAAACGGGGGCGGAAGGTGGGGGGGAGAAAGAACGAGTAAGAAAGGTAAACACTACACACGGTCAGTTCGGAGGAAGTTGTTGAGCAGCTGAAAGAGGGGGAAACTATCCCAGGAGTCCTGCGGCTGGACGGCCAACGCTGCGTCCATGTCCACCGTGTACAGAGACAGGAAGGTCTCGGCGTGCTCCCCCATCGCCTCTGGCCACCAGGAGAAGGCCTGCAAAATACAGACATACACTCTTAAAAATAAAAGTTCTTTATTGGCATCAATGGTTCCACAAAGAACCTTTACAATCCATGGAACTTTTTCATTCCACAAAAGGTTCTTTATAGTGAAAAAGGTTCTTTAGACTATTTAAATGTTCTACACTTTAAGAAAAGAATGGTTTACTGAAAGGTTCTTTGGGAAACCAGAAGCGGCTCTTCTATGGCATCGCTGTGAAAACCCCATTTTGGAACCTTTATTTTTTAAGTGTAGGTGACTCTTCAGTTAGGGACACTTTTGACTTGTTTTGTGTATGTTAAACATTTATCAGGTTATTTTAGTATCATTGATATGCTATTATAGTTTTATTATTATACACCGTAAAAAAAAAAAGTTGTTTCAACTTAAAATAATTTGTCAACCCGCTGACTTTAAATTTTTAGTTTAGTCAGCTTGAAATTTTAAGTTACTCAATGTTAATTTAAGGGACAACTGGAATATTTTAGCTGCATAAACTAAAAAGTTTAAGTCAGCGGGGTAACAAATTATTTTAAGTTGATACAACTTTTTGGAACAATTTTTATTTTACAGTGTAGTTAGTAATTTTAAATGATTTTATTTGCATATTTTCTGTTGTCAGAAAATGTCACATGATCCTTCAGAAATCAATCTAATATGCTGATTTGGTGCTCAAGAAACTTTTTTTTTTTTATTATCAATGTTGAAAACTATTGAGCTGTTTAATATTTCTGTGGAAATGGTGATACAGAAATTTTAGATGAAGTTTCAGTAATTTTGTTGTGTGTTTGTCATTTTCACTGGATATTTTTCATTTGTCTTTGTTTTATTAATATTTATTTATTAGTTTTAGTTATTTCAGTACTTCATGTTAAACTAAATGGAACATGAAAAATGCTACCTTGGCAACTAGCTGAAATAAAATAAATGTTTATATTGTAATTTATTTATTTTATTACAGTTTATGTTGTTTCACTGTTTATTTCAAAGTCTAATTTTTTAATGGTTTTAGTTAACGATAATAACCCTCCCTGGAACAAAGATCTGATCCTGGCCTTGATCAGAAGTACATTTTGGTAATTATTATTAATATATATATTTTTTTTTTAGTTTTTAGCAAAAACCTTGTAAGTCTTTGACTTGCGAAAAACAAGAGAGACAGTTGTCAATTAACTTTCTATTTAAAAAATGTTTCTCAATTAAAATTCTCTATTGGGGACCATCAAATTTTACACAAACACAAAATGAATTAAAAATATATTTAAGCTCTCACTTTTATTTTTTCTATTTATCTATCTATCAAAACTAAAATGTTTTTTTTATAAACGCATTCTTAAAGCTTCCCCTTATAAGAACAGAATCACCCATTAATATGTAAAATACTACAAATATGCTACATATTATATACATGTGCAACACACAATCACAAACAATAATGCCAAAGTATAACAACAGAGAGACAACACTGGAAGCTAAACATGGCACATAATACTTTGATACTGACAACAAAGCACAATAAAACATGGAAATGATGAAACTAAAGCCAGTAGAATTCAAGCAATACAATGAAGCGACCTTGAAAAGAAGCACACAAAGATGGAGATAAATACAGAGAGAATGGAAGGTTGCTTCTGCGCCTGCATGCTTGCTTGCTTTTGTAATATGTGTGTGTATATAGTTGTACAAACCTCAAACTTTAAGTATTATACTTTGATCTTATCAAGCATTATTTGTGCTACATGAAAAAAATCAAATCATACAGCTTCTGGAGGGAAGTTGAGCTAAATGTAGTATTTTTCTAAAATGTGTTTATGATTTACTTTGAATCAGTTTTTCACTATGAAATTGGTATTACATTTAATAAATCACAAAGAAATGTCAAGTGACACACTAAATTAAACATCAAATGTTTTAAATTTCTGACTGCACAGAATCCATTTGTAATGACTGGATTTTGCCAGCAAAGTTTTGCAGAGCAACTTTAAATTTGAATGCAATTTTCCACTAAAGAATGGATTTTCCATATTTAGGAAACAGAAAATAGTACCTAAAACTAATAAAATAAAATAAAATAATTGGAGTATGTCTTAGAAGAAAATACTACTTTAGTATTTTTACTTCAAAATTTTGTTAAATTCATTTTATGTGTTAATTACTAGCAATCACTGTTGCTTTTTAAACCGTTCCACATCTAGAAACGGTTACCGTACTAGAAAGTAGCAGAATACTGCTACCGAAAAGGCTTAAGTTCAAAAAAGCACAATTAGTCATCCACGTGTCTTTTATGGTGGACTGCAGCAGACCAGAGCCCATAAATCCTGCCGAATTCTCCTGAGAAAAGGGAAAAATTCAGCGGCGTCCTCCTACATTGTGTTGAGCTCTTTATTGTCTGCCAGTATGTGCATTGAAGGCCCTTCTGAAAAGATCCAAGTCTATCAATGCATTTCTCTCTTTGCATTCTTCCACAGGCTGATTCCTGGGGATGGCTGCAGCTAACTTAATTGAGAGCGTCAAAGAAAGCCTGTCCATGTTGTCTTGTATTCTTTATGCCGGTGCGCGAGCCAAGAACTTTCCGTCCAAAGCGGTCGGCGTCGAGCAATGAGGATAAAAGTGCAATCAGTCATGGCGAAGAATATGCGGTGGAGAGGAGAATGCTGACTTATTGAAGGGTGCTATTGTGTATGGATATTCGTGTGTGTGTGTGTGTGAGAAAGTCACTCTTGTCTGACTTGATGTTTTACAGGCGCTGGCCTTGAGGGAGCTTGTCTTCAGGGCTTTCAGAGACAGGTTTTTGTACGGTGTAGAGCTGACATACAGCAAAACGAATCGTTCACTGCTGTATCTGTTTCAATCTAAAACATACTCAAAACTCCTTCCCCATTAAAGATATTTTTAATAACAAGACTAGACTCTTTTTTGTTGCTTTGATGAATGTGTCTGGACTGTTGGCTAGTTGTGAGGTAAACTGTTAAACAACTAGTTAAACTGGAAAATATGTTTCGCACACTGCACATCACAGCATGTCACAACATGTTATTAACATTGTTATCTTGAAATGTCCTTTCACGAAGATACAATAAAAAATAAATAAGACAGTGAGTCTCATTCACTAATAATTGTGTAGAAGGATTTAAATTTATATTTGCATAAAGGTTCTCACACAAACTACATATATACATTTGTTCCAACGCTATCTCACGACCAATTCGTACGTATTTTACGAGGTGGCTAATTCGTACGACATCACTCGTACGATTTTGTACCCCCCTAGACCCCCGTGACGGATAGGTTTAGGGGCGGGGTTAGGTGTAGGTCATTCGTACAAATTCCTACAAACTTGTAAAATACGTACAATTTAGAAAAAATCGTATGAATTTGTACGAGGTCGTACGAATTCGTACAAATTAGCCACCTCATAAAATATGTACGAATTGCCGTGAAATCGGGCTGTTTGTTCTTACTCATGTTATAATAACCACAGATAATAATTAGCATAATACACAACCAAACCATCTCCATATAAAGGATTTCCTAACAATCTCAGCCTGGATTGCATGTGATTTATTACATTGCAGAATTGAGTATTATATATGAAGAGTTTATTTTCAAAAACAGATAACTCAACAGATAACAGTTTTTTATTACGTTATCATGTTTTTATTGTGTTTTATTGTGTTAGCTGTATTTTTTTGCTATTTTTTTAACCTAATCAAAATAACCCAAGTGCACTTTGATTGAGATTAATTGGAATGCACAATGAAAAAACATGATTTTTGAAAATGTATCTGTTTTTGCAATTGAACTCTTCGTATATTAAATATAAATATTGCATCACATTAATATACATATTTTGAAAATATAAAATAACTAAATATCTATACTAAATATAAATAATGCATTAATGCGTAACCTATTAATATAAACATTACACGTTTTTTTTGTATTGTATATATATATCATACATTTATTTTAATATAAAATAACTGAATTTCTGAAAGAAAAAAAAAACAATTATACATGCACAAAGGTTTGGGGTTAAAAAGATTTAATCAAAAATACAGTAAAAAATTTAAATATTATTGCAATTTAGAATAACATTTTTTTTGAATATATAGTAAAATGTAATTTATTCCTGTGATGAAAGCTGAATTTTCAGCATCATTAGCCTACTCCAGGCTTCAGAGTCACATGATCCTTCAGAAATCATAAGATGCTGATTTGCTGCCCAAGAAATATTTCTTCTTATTATCAGTGTTGAAAACAATTGTGCTGCTTAATATTTCTGTGGAAACCATGCTACATTTTTTCAGGATTCCTTGATGAATATAAGTTTATTTGAAATATTGACATATTTTGTAACATTGTAAATGTCTTTACTGTCACTTTTGAATAATTTAATGCATGACTGCTGAAATAAAGTATTAAAAATATCAATTAAAGGATTTTTTTAAAATAAAAAAAAAATAATCTGACATCCATATGCAATCTGTATATCCAATCTGCTTGTAAAATCATAACTGATCAAATAAATGGGGCGGTCCAAAGAGAAGCTGCCGTGTATTTCTTGCTAATGACAGCACAACACAACATGAGAGTGAACTAAGATAAGATTCTTACCTCTCTTCCCTAATGCATTTATAAACATAGAAGTGGAAGAGAGAAAGAGAGAGAAATATCAGATAGACAAACATCATGTTTTCTTCCATTCATTCAACATTTGAACACTGAAAACGCAGTACACACTGTATGAGACAATGTTTTACTCCTTGCTTTCACTGTACAAACTGTGAGTGTGAACATAATTTCACTAATGTAGATCTGAGCGCACCACGCACACACACCTTGATGTTTCCTTAGTGACAGCATGTGGGACATTTGTCTTGTTAGGCACAAGCGTTTTGGCATCATTGTCTCTGTCATCTGTGACAGCTGTTGGAAGCTTGAGGACTAAAAATAGCGGGTGCCTTGCGAGCAGATGTCTACATTCACATTTTTATTTAGCAAAATGTTCACATCTCTGTCAGCGAAGCCTGATCACCTAGGATTGATCAGTTTCCTTCGATCTTGTATTTTTTGAATGTTGATGTGAGAGCGTTAGCGGGCGCTGGCCCTGTGCAGATGGGCCGTGGG
>JAFVLL020040550.1:0-19155 GCA_021397915.2 Tor tambroides
ATCCTCGACATCCGCTTCATTGACCGTGAATGCAAATCCTTTCATCCATAGGGCAAAGTTGATGTAGCTCTTTAAAGTCCAGCACAGATCTCCCCGGGGCATGACGAAGCAAATGTCTTCGTCCAGCCTGTAACAAAATCCCTCCATCAAACAGACCTCATTGCAGCGGGCAAGGTGGCAGGTGTCCAGAATCTCCTCAATGTAGTCCTCCAAACATCAGCCGTTCTGAAAAATGAACACCACCGCTGCAACTCCCTGAGGTCCCAAACTGGGTAGTGGAGTGTTGATAGCAGCGATGGCGCATCTGTTTTTCATATTAGGTATGGTTCGGTTTTCTGTCACGTGGTGAAGTGTAGCCACACAGACGACACGAAGAAGAAGAATTCAAATACTGATAACCACAAGAGTGAATTACTGTACACAAACACCAAAGCAGTAATGAGACTGAACCAAGGATGAGGAAAACAGAGGGCTGTATACAAAGGTGAATCAACTAAAAGTCAAAACAGGTGTGCAAATGAACTAATTAAAGACAGGAACTCAAGGATAACTAGGTCACACGATAAAAACAAAACTAAAACAGAACTGAACTGAACTGTGACACATATGAAGTACACTACAAGTGTGCATTCAGTATATTTAGTACCCAGCACCTTTAAGTAAATTAAAAAGTTCTTCTTTCTCTTCTCTCTCATTGCCTTGATTCCTATTAAGTATTGTGGAATTATTGGAAAGCCTCTGTTGGCTTTTAAATCATGTGACTGAACCCACAGCTGAACTTCACTATTCCTGTTATACTATCTGCCATTTAATGTTGGTGGAAGATCATCACTGACTTCCTTTTAATGGCTTCTGCCTAAAACCACATATTCATGCTGTGCAAACCAGTGTGAATGATCTGCTATTTCTGGTTCCATATTTTATTACATTAAAGGGTTCTACTTTGTCAAGTCAGCCAAACTTTGTGTTACAACTTGCTCTTCAATGTTGCAACCAACTACTAACACCTGTGAGAACACCTACATGCACCACTTTCAAACAAGGCTAAGAACACCTACTCACTGTCTCGCAATGACTACACAAAGACCTTTTACACCTGCTCTAATTGCCCTGTGTTTTGCCGTCATATGTTAACAGTAGCATCCTGGCTACGTATATCTATGGTAAGCAATCTAGTTTCAGTGTCAGCACCATGCCCACAGACTACCCACAAGCTCTGCTGTTTGTTACATGATCGTGTGAACATGCTCTCATGAGTGTTCAATCATTCTCCTGGAGATCTAGTTCCAAACCTGCACTATTTTTTCATAAAAATGAAAGTTAAAAAATAAAACCTCACCAGAATGAGGCCAAGCAAAGAGAAACAGACCAAGCCAATATGATACATGTTCTTAGATCAACATCTATATCTTCGTCCTCTGCCTCGTTGTCATCATTTTCAAAGCCACACACCCACAGGTCCTTCAGATCAATCCTGTGTTTCAGTCTGTAACTTGCATTTGACCTGTAAACACAGAAATCTCGGTTTTATTGTCTTGTTATGTTTTGCAATATGGCAATGATCTCCAGGCACATGCATATTATATTTGGACAGACATACACTATTGAAAGCAATCTTTTATCATTCTTAATCAGTGGGGGATTATGTAAGGCATAACGTACAGTCAAATAATGTGTACAATAGGACTAAAAGCTCAAAAAAAGTGATATTTGTCTCACTGTTGCAAAATATAATCATCTTTAAATGTCTTAACTCTACACATTTATCCACCACTTTTGCCTTTTACCCTACACTTGGGCACCTGGTAAATTTATTTACCAAATGAAAACACTCTTGATACAGAAATATATTTTTACAGGGATAGTTCACTTAAAAATGAACATTCTGTCATCAGTTATTCACCCTCATTTTGTTCCAAACCCCTCAAAACAAATCTATTCTCTAAAAATTATGGAAGACAGTTTATTGCTTATTTTTAGGCATTCTGAAATTTGCCTTTTTGGCCTTGACCCAAACAACATAGTAACCTAAAAAACTGTTGATTGTATCACATTCAAAACAAAACTGAAACTTTTGAAACCATCACATGTTTTGAGACAGAGATGAAAAAAAGTGTGATTGGCATCATTTTACAAATGATTAAATCAGAATATCAGCTCACAAATGTGTAAACTCTGTCATTGCACTTCATAACTGCAAAGTCCAAGTAAAGTTATGTAGTTGTTTTTGTTGTTATTCATTTACTGTTATGGGAGAAGATGCAATCAAAATGACCTTTTACCCCATTGGGGACCTTTAGCCCTGATGTACCTTAAATATCATCATCATCATCATCACCACCCCCATAAGATTAGACTTAGTTTGATGGTATCAAACTACATACAGTACTTATTTTATACTTATTTCAATGTATTCATATATAACAGCTGCTAAAAAAAGTGATTAGTGAATGAAACTAATGCAACACCAGCATTTACTTTAAATGCCACATTTAGAAAAAGAAGGAAGAAGCTTAATTTCCCTATTTCAATGACACATTAATTTCATTAGGTTGAAATTAATGTAGGACACTGTTCCAAAAACTAAAACTAAAAATAAATTAATATTATCAGACAAATTCACAAGAAACCAAAGCTGCTCAGCCATTTGTGCATTCTGTGTGTTATGATTTAAGACTATTTATTTGTTGCTTTTGTGCCTTCAGCACCTCTGATAGATTGTTAAGCAACATGTATTGCATAAGCCTCACCATGGGTTCTGCGTTATGTAATAGCAACAGTTCTCTGCAGATTAAAGGACCTTCTAGCATTAAATCTTGGGTCACTTGTTCTGGCCATTAAAACTCATTGAAGTACTTGAATTGTCTCGTAACTAACTGCAGCTGAGATTATTGGCTTTCTCAGATCCTAAATAGGAGTTTACACAGGTGGTGACTGACTGGCTGAAGCATCCAAGCATCCTCTCTGTTCTTTATCACATTAATTAAGGTCAAACAGCTAGTCAGTACGGAAGAAAACAGTCAGTACAGAAGATAATTATCTTTAAATGTCTTAACCCTACACTTTTATCCAACACTTTTGCATTTTACCCTATACACTTGGGTGACATGGTGAATTTATTTACCAAATGAAAATACTCTTGATATAGAAATATATTTTTACAGGGATAGCTGACTTAAAAATGAACATTCTGTAGCAGCAGAAGAACTATGTGTGCATGACAGATAAAATCATACCTGATGTGTAGGAATAAATCACAGATAAAGGTCACTGAGTTGCGTGCCAGTGCATTTAGACATGTGCCTGAGATTTTTCACATTGCAGCTTTCTGTTCCTTTTTTAAAAATAAATTTAGGAATCAAATTTGACCCAAAATATGCCGTATTTAAGATATAGTCCCTTAAACATATTCTTCTCTAAAACTAGAATAAAAACATATGACCCTGGACCACAAAACCAGTCATAAGGGTCTTTTTTTTTTTTTTTTTAAATTATGATTTATACGTAAATAAATAAGCTTTCCATTGATGTATGGTTTGTTAGAATAGGACAATATTTGACTGAGATATAACTATTTGAAAATCTGAGGGTGCAAAAAGTCTAAATATTGAGAAAATGGCCTTTAAAGTTGTTCAAATGAAGTTCTTAGCCATGCATATTACTAATCAAAAAAGAAGTTTTGATATTTTTACAGAAGGAAGTTTACAAAATATCTTTATGGAACATGATCTTTACTTAATATCCTAATGATTTTTGGCATAAAAGAAAAATTGATAATTTTGACCCATCCAATGTATTTTTGGCTATTGCTACAAATATACCCCAGCGACTTAAGACTGCTTTTGTGGTCCAGGGTCACATATTATTTCACATATTAAGTCATTTTTTATTTATTTTATGTGTTTATTTTAAAAAGACCTGTACTAAATAGTATACAGTCATGAATGTATAAATTTATAGATTTTTTTATTCATGTGAATCAATGCAGGTCAAATTTGATGCGGTATTAAAGGTGTGGTAAAGATAATAATATAACAATAAAGAATCCTGATTCATTTGTTTATTAAATTAGTCATACTGTATAATAAAAACTTGCCTGGTATGGTTACGTTTAAGGATGGGTTAGCGGTAATTATCTGTAAATAATTACAGAAATTAATAGTAAGTAAGAAATTTTATTTATATAGCACATTTAAACACAGCGAAGCTGACCAAAGAAAACACAAGTCCAATAGCATACAGATGAAATAATAAAAACAATGAGACATAAAGCCTTGGAATAAAGATACGCTTTCAGCCTATTAATATAAGGTACATGATTTGTAGATGTCGTTTCATTTGCATTGCATTAAACGATTAATTTAAATGCTGAATATAGCATTCAAAGACATGTAATATAAAGTGAGACCAAACTAATAAATTTAGCCTCAACTAGACTATGGGGGAATCCCATCACAAATCTTTGTTTTCTAGGTGATTCCCATATCATATCAAAAATGAAAGCAACTCTAAATATAGCAGAATGGTTTATGGACACTTTTAGTTTGTAAAAGTATGTTTATGCATGCAGAATTCAGCAGAATTCACGATTCTTACTTGAGCTTGGCGATGACTAGGGCGTCACTGAGGAGGAAGAGGTGTCTATCTCTGGTCTTCAGTCCTTCGGTCAGCTGAGCACATTCATCCAGAATCAGCTCTGAGTTCTCACTGGTCAATCCCAGCACGAAGGGACACTGATCCACCGCCACCAGACACTGAGCTTCTTCCCTGAAGACGAGAAAAGTTCTCACTATAAAACACCAACTCAGCAACTACAGTATGACCACAGATGAATGCAAAATAGTACAATTAGGAAAATCCAGTAATGCGTGGTTGCTTCAGGTTAAAAGCGCTTTGTAAAATATCAGTGAACAGTAGCACTTGGAATATCTGAAAGAGAAGCATGAATTATTGTTTGCATGTATCACAGTTAAAAGTTTCTGAGTTAAATTCATGGTCTATCTGTACTGAAAGATCATTATATTTCAGAGAAGATTTTTTATTTTTATTTTTTATAAATCATACCTTATTGGACTCCAAGTCATTCCTAAAGCTTTCCCCAGCACCAGGTTTGGTGCAGAACGTCTCCTCTGAGCCAGACCCCGCAGGTGCTGTACAGAGCAGTCATTGTTTTAGTCATTGTTCTTTCATTTTAATAATTATGTTAACTAAATGTTATTTAACAATAAAAATCAGTTGTACTGAGCAGATAAAACAGTCAGATGATGCACTTTCCAAGTGTACTTTAAGTAGTCAAATACTGCATGTTTAAAGTTATGTTTCACAACTGTATGTTAAATAATGAAACACAAAAATCATCTTTCTTAGTGAATATCTGAAAAATAAATAAATAAATAAATAATTGTTGTTGTTTAGCAACATTTTACGCATTAACACAAGCTTTTCGTTTCCCTGGATCTTCTTCTCAGTGGTGCTGAATTTTACACTGAAACCTTCTGGTGTAAAGAATGAAGTTTGTTTATTAACTGCTGCCATGTACGGCTGTTTGTTTTGTTAATTTTTTTATTGTCTAGGTTTTTCTTTCTCTCTCTGCCCTGGCTGTGTTTTGGTGGAAGCAGTTCATGATGTGGCCATTGTGTTTTTACGCTCTGCGCTTGATGTCCTGGCATTCATCCCTGATTTGTGCCATGGGAGCTGTGGATCACTGCAGCTTATTTCAGCATTACAGCTGCCACTGCTTGTTTGGACGTTTTATGTTTATGCTTTGGCAAAATGGCAAAAAATCCTACACACTATAAGGATGAAAAAAGAGAACAAACTCCAAACGCAAGATAAAACAACAGCTTTACTTGAAAAAGCAGATTTTGCCCTTTTATTTCACTATTTACATGTTTTTAAGGCACAGTAAGATTTTTTTAAATGTTGTTTTTGTATATAATTTTATATTTTATGTGGTGCTATAAGCATATTAAATCTTTTAACATGTCGTTTTGAGTAGTAGTAATAACAGCTGGCTATTTGGTCTCAACATTAAGCTTTAAGCCTTAATTAAGTCCTAACTTAAGTCATTAACTCCTAATATCATGTGATTGTACATCATTTTAATGTCATATTTCCTATTTGCCATTTTTTGGATGACTGCTTAAGGCACTTTGTGCAGTGTTTTGTTCACTGGCTCAATATAGCATAAAGTATACTGCAGTATAAAGTGTAGTATTATGAAAAATGTTTAATGACTCATGCCCATGGTGCTACAGGAAAACAAAATAATGAGGTACATCAGATTGTATAAACGTAATGAATACGTAATGAATACGAAAATAAGAGTAAGACCTGTCAGAATCCTGTCAGCTTTTCCATGACAGCTCATTCAAACAAGATTAGGTAACTCAAGACAGGAAATGACCAGCTGAGTTCCCATTTCCATAGTAACTAAGGCCAGTAGAGAAGGTCAACATACTGACCTTTAAGAGACGTGCAGGTTAATTTCTTTAAAGGCAGACTGCTGCATCAGAGCAGAATATAACACACACACACACACACACACACACACACACACACACGCACACGCACACACACACACGAATTAACTTCAAAATGCACAACAGTAATACAAGGACAATTCAGCACTTCTGTGGTTTAGTGTCTTTAACAAAGCAGGGATTCAGAGCATAAGAAAGTTTAGGGGTCACCCATATAAATCGTGTTTTTCTTTAACAGTTACTGATGATTCTGCAATCATCTTTTCAGTCTTTACACAACTGCTTTGTTTGTGCACCTCCTGTTGGTTAAGGAAAGAATGATCTCTATTGTAGAAAGCAGGCCTAAACTCTGATCTTTCAAGTGCGGGTCTCATTATTTCTTTTCAAATAAATCAGTTTTTGTAAAGCACTGAACATCTAAAATGAGACAGAACATTCTGTTCCCTTATTAGGACTGGCCTTGGCTCAGATTGAACACCGTTTTACACTCTTTGTTTGTAAAAGTTCATTAATCTGAGCAAGGGTCATTTACACTTTATGCAAAATTAAACCTCCTCTTTCACCTTCTTTTCTTTTTCATCACAAAACTCGTTACTGATCTTCACCGATTTGGCTTCTTCAGCGACATTCAGGCTAAATTCTAACACACAGTGACCCTGAAAACCATTTGGTCCCTTAGGTCACATTTAAAAATGCCTGAATGACATTGGATGAGATACAAAATATCAAACAAATGAGTTTGGAGGTTTTCTTAGAACGTTGTTTTGGAGTCATTTTGCACACAGAAAAAAAAAATGGTGTAGAAACAATTTTCACACAGAAATTGCTAGTAAATTTCACTTTTGAGTGCGTCAGTGTTATATTTTTTAATAAACTAGTCTTAAGCTAAGTAACTTGTGTAAAAGCAGAATTACCATAGCTGGAGTTTACCACACTATGGACATATTCTACTAATGTTTGACAACCAAAAATGTCCAAATACTTTTGATATGACATATTTTTTTGGTAAATATTTGCTTCAAAAATACGTAATATTTCTTAAAAATACATACCACTTCTTTTTACATGAAGGGGCCACTTTTGGGGCCACTGTAATACAGTGGATAAGCTACTTTAATGTTTGAGTTTTATCAAATATTTATTTATTTACTTGTGAAGCCAACAAATTTATTTGACAATTTTCCTATTTGATTCATAATGAAATACAAAGAGCACTGTCAAGAGGTTTCTAAAGCAGGCATGTTGGATAATGAAGATGCATTTCTAAGGTGATTGTGCAGACTGTCATTGCATACATAATTAATTATGCTTTCATATATGTGAACAATTACGCATTCCCTTTAGTATGCGTTTAATATTCACATATCATCAGGGTTTTAGAAACTTGACATGAGTCCCACTATAGAGGCAAAAACTATTCAAGCACAGCATGCATCAGTTATTTAGTATATATTAATGCAACATGGCAGAATTACCAAGCCTTCCTGGAACTTTTTTCCGCACTATTGCATTCTGGGGCAATTACGGGGCCCCAAACAATGATCACTTGTTCACGCAGCCAGTGAAAAACAAGACTGTGTCATTTGTATAGCATGGAGCCAATTTATCAGTCTGTCTGAGATTGGCAATGAACTCTGGCTGCAAAAGGGAGAAATAGGCACTTTATTCATAGCAAAGTCAATTCTGTGCCATCAGACTTCTCTATCTGAAATTCTTCTGTATGAGATTCTTCAGTGTATAACATTGAAGTGATGGCAAGCCAGACTCCACTCACAATATCCCACTTTAACCAGTGCGTATTACTGTAGGTAACATAGAAGTCACCTTTTTATTTATTTAGTTAGTTATTTAAAAATAGTTAAACGTTCAAACTAAACAATCAATTAATAAATATACATATATTTTTATTGTTTCACTTTCTAATACAGTCATGCTATGGTGACTGAACTTTTTGACCTGCCAATAAATACAAAATATTTAAATGACTAAATAAATGACTAAATAAATATTTAAATAGTTAAATCTTCTTTGTGTTGTACCACTTATACAAATACCACTTATAAAATATTGCCTCTAAAGTTGTCTACAACTTGCATAAACTTCATGTATAAAACATGGCACAGACATCTAATTATGCTGTAATAGTTCATATTAAAGTTAATATAAGTAACAGAAAAAATGGTTACATTTTATTTTAAGGTGTCCTTGTTTCAGTGTAATTATAGATTCAAGTTCTGAGTAATATTAATTAACTACATCTACTTATTATATGGTTAGGGTTACTTGCATGTAATTAAGCATAATTTATTGTTATTATAATAGTAAGCACATGTAACGTATAACAAGGACACCTTAAAATAAAGTGTTACCAAAAATTCTGTAATTTGTATTTTTGTGTAATATTCTATCCATATAATTCTGAACGTGAAACTTGAGGCAGAGAAGCTGTAGTCTATGAATATTCTCTTTCTGATATAGTCATACTGTAGTAAATGTAAATGTTTATAATAAATAAATAACACGAATTTGGCATGCCAATAAGTGCATATTTGTCATAGTTATTTCAAACACCAGGCCATATATTAAAATAAGCCACTCAATTTACAAACATGGCACACACATCTCCTGATACTGTATAATTTTATTTTAAAGTTAATATTATTGACAAAAATATTTAGTATTTTTTATAAACAAAAATATTCCATATTGTTGTAAATGTGAAGTTTGAGAATGAGAAGCTAGTCTCTGAATTAGCTTGCCTATACATCCATTAGACATTAGACAACATTAGAAAAATGGAATCATACAAATTTTTATTTGTAACTTTAAAAGCAATGCAAGGACTTGGGTATCCCTATCCTCAGAGCTACTCACTGGCTGTATGGGGGCAGTGGTGCCATCATAACTTCCTCTCCTCCTCATCCTGAGCACTCTTTCAACAGCGCAGCCCGCGTCCAGTCTCACTCTGTTTATCCCGAAGGTCCTGTTCCCAAACCGGACCCTTTGAGAGGAGTTTCAGCACCCTGCTTGCGATCCAGTTTAAAATGAACACTGGGTTCTCTTGACTGGCATCTTCAGCAGGAACTAATGAGCCTGAGAACAATGGAGGACCAGGGAGGACAAATGGGAGGAGAGAGCAGTTCCGCTTGACCTGGGCCAAACCTGCCCGCTGTGGCAGCCACTTATTCTTTGGGCTTTTTCAGCCATGTTTGTCCTGACACAATTGAAGCTGCTGCTTCTCTGTTTACAAGCTAATGATGATCAGCTCTCACAAGAACAACACTTGTGGTTTAAAATCACAACGAGGGAATAAGAGTGACCTAAACCCACCCAAAAAGGAAACCCCACCTGAATTGACAGGGTACAACCAGAGAGATAGAGTGTGCATATGCAAAACAATCATTATTTTTTCAATTCTGTTTGGTGACGCTAAAATGGCAGCACAGAAATTAAACACTTTAAAGGATGTGTACCAAACTGTGTTTGTTGAGACATTGAAATTTCCAACCCGATCTCACAGCAATTCGTACATATTTTATGAGGTGGCTAATTCATACGAATTCGTACAACCTCACTCGTACAAATTCATACGATTTTTGCCAAATCGTACGTATTTTACGAGTTGCCAATTTGTATGAATTTGTACGAATGACCTACACCTAACCCCGCCCCTAAACCTACCCGTCACTGGGGTTTAGACAAATCGTACTAAATCGTACGAGTGAGGTCGTACGAGTTCGTACGAATTAGCCACCTCATAAAATACGTACGAATTGCCGTGAGATAGCGTTGAAATTTCAAGTTATAGTGGCTTTTGAATTATTTAAAAGTACCATTTACTCTCTGTAGCCAACCTAATTCTATGTAATAATTAAAGCTGAGACGACTGACTCTAGTCTAACCTGCAAGTGTTGACCCAAAATTGCCTGAGAGGGTGAAATGATGTGATAGAGGACAAAACTGGACAAATGTGATCCTGTCCTAGATAGCAAGCAACCACTGAAACAATATTAAGTCAATGTTGATGCGTCAACGCTAACCGCACTGAATTAAAGCTTTTGCACCTGCAATTTAATGTTGAAACAATGCGGATACTTCAACAAAAAAAATCAATAGTAATGACATTTAAACATTACGAAGTGATGTTGTGCTTATTGACCCTCAGTTAATGTTAAAACAAAAGTTAAACTGTGGTCCGTGCACTTTTGCGTCCATTCAGTTTTTGTTTTTTAACCATGATGGAAAAAAAAAGAAAAAAAAAGAATGGTTATTGTATTTTTAAACGCTATGCTGAAAACCAAAATTGTAATTAGAACCGTACACACAAAATGCTGCCTGAAAAAGTAAAATATTGACTTCTTTTCAGATTTTTGTTTATGACTTTATGCACTTTTAATAAACATTTGAAAAATGCACAGATTATTATAGAAAAATGTCGATTTTTCGACAAGGACACTTTACAAGGTACACCAATACAACCAATATTCATTACAAAGTAACAGTTAAGTGGACATTTGCCCAATCCAGTCACAAATAATGCAAATTAGAAGTAATGGAACAATGCAGAAACTTAATACAAACATGATTTTTATTGGCGAGTCTGAGGAACTTGATCGTCATGAGTTTGTATATTGGGATATAATTTTGTCATATTTTTGTGTGCTATCTGGGTCACGGTATGGGAGAGGACCATGCACGGTCGCTCAAAGCATGTACATCGTGTTATAGTGCTACACACGGCTTTAATATATGGTGTAAATTTATAAATATAATAAAGAAATATATAAAATTATAATCTTCAGATACAGGCAGGCCCGCTTCCAGAATCAAATCACTGAGGGTGCTTCTGAATTAGTGAGGGTGCTCTAGCCTTAATGTACATCTATTTTGACACACATTTATATGCGGATGTCACTATCAATGGACAGGGACTGGATTAGCCAAGAAAGCATGCAAAGAGCGCTCCCTTTATAATAATTAAAAAGCTGTCATTCATTTCAGTTTATCATGATCTCACAAAGTTCCATTATAATCAGTAAAGCTCTGCACAATGAATCTCTTATTTACATCATGTTACACTTTCTTATAATGAGAGACTCTTGATCGTGCAGCACTGAAAAAAACTGTGGTGTTGATTCTAACTTAAACGCTTGGCCACGGCAGGAAATCAACAGAAAATGTTGGTGATTGGCTATTAATCAGTGCTACAAAAACACGTTAAAAAATAGAAACCTCCAGAGTTCAAACACAAATACACCCTGGCGCATTTGGAAAATATGTTTCGCCAGTATCCTATTTCTACAGCTTCAACTGACATTCTCTTGCTTTCGTATCGTTTCAGCACTCCCGTAGAGCCTGCGCTGGATACAGTTAATTGCAAAGAGATAGAGTATTTCATACATGTTTTTAGGCATGAAAAATTATTAAGATCATAAAAATATCCAGAGGTTTTCATAAAGCAGCAGGTTACTATGGTAGCCATGTCATAGCGCGAGAGGGTGCTTAGTGTCTGTACAGAGACGCTAAAAAGCTAGAAATTAAATTTAGCATTTATATACATTAAAAGACAGGCTTTATATGATTTTTTATGATTATTAATGAAATACGAATTTTGAATAATGAAAATTAGTTTGTGTCTGCTTATTCTCTTCATCGGTGTTTGAACCATTAAAGAAGAAACTGCATTTTCTGTGTTTCATTTCTGGGTTAAAAAAACATAAAATGAATGGACGCAAAAGTACACAGACCGTACACAGACCAACTATGATGCTGATTCTAAATCACTGTTGTTGAATCAATTTTGAAATTATGTTGAATTTTCAAAGCAAAGCAAAGCAAAACAAAAAAACAAAAAACTTAAAAAAAATACATTGGTAATATTGTTGGATCAATATTACTATGTGATGTTGATTCTTGTTGAAACCCTGAAAATACTACTGAAATATCAACATAAAAACATTAATATTTCAACTACACTTCCGTGGAACATCAACAAATTCCTGACCATTTCAAAGTTTGGAGAAAACCTTTTAAAATAAAAAAAGACACATTTCTAGCAGTTGAGTCACTTTATTTATTTATTTAAACAGTTTAACACAATTAATGACAAAAAGGTACAAAACATTCTATAAGATGGATAACTATGATAACATGGATCTAATAAACTAAGGTAAGACATATATGCAGACTGTACGATGATGACACCTATTGACGTACACTATGAATAAAACGTCATCAGCATGCACTAATGGTAAATAAAAAGAGCGTGATAAATCACACTTTGGCAGTTTTTAGGTGTACTGAAAAAAAAGTGGAAGTGGCGAAAGAGGAAGTGATTAGAGCTTGAGGTTAGCAGTTTTATGTTTTAGCACCATGCCGCGTTGATTTCATGTCGCATTTTTATTGGCTGGTCAGTAAACGTGGGTTGTAGCAGCAGACACACTGTGCAATGATCATGCTGAATTTCTGACACTCTCAGAAAATTATCATAAGCTGTCTTTGGTTGCAAGACTGTAACAACGGCCGTCTTTGAACCTCTCTCACTGTATGACATAGGCGCACTGATTAGGAGCCACGATCATAAAAATCGGCACAATTTTTTCACAATGCCAATCTTTCATCTGGGACAGCCGGAAATCATGCAGTGTCTCTCGGGCTTAAAAGAAAGAATGCAAGGTGCTCTGTAAGACATGAGCTATGTATAAAATGCAATTCATGCTCATGCTCATGCTCATGCTCATGTTCATGTCACTTGCACTTCAAGAAATGTTGTTGGAACTTTAATCAGTAAATTCCTAATAAATATTAGGGTTAGACTTTATTTTGATGGTCCACAAATTGACACAAAATATACTAGAAATTGCCACAATTGTTTCACGATGGCAATCTTTCGTCTAGCTCAGACGAAAATCATGCATTGTTCCCCAGGCTTTAAAGGGACCATCAAAATAAAGTGTTACCAATATTACTAAAACAAGGTGCGCTTTTTAATATATATATTTTTTTATTAATGTACCTATTTACAGTCATTAACAATACAAATCAAACACAAAAACAAGCCTGTAAAACAAAGGAATATAGAAATAATAAAGTAGATGCACGATTGTTTAAAGTTGTGCCATGAATGCCAGGTGATTCAACAAACATGAGTTCTGTATAGGATGCACCTGTTTTCTTTTTAATGAGGAAGCATCAGTTAGACTACTGAGAAATGCACAAACAACAACAAAATAGGTGTTTCTTAATCAGTGGGCATTTTCAAACTACAAGTTTTTTTTTTTACCTTACTTGAAAGCCAACCCCTAAACCAAGCCCTCAGTGGTTTAGATCAAATCAGGTAAAGCAGTTGAAAATGCCCATTGTGGTCTGAAAACACCCCCTGAATGGATAATACCAACTAGCATTCTGCAGAGATAACGGGCTTGTCCAAATACCCACGCTTGCAGTCTTTGCACTTGACCACTTGTCTGCTTAAATGACATATTTCCTGTATTTGGCCGAAGTGTTCAAGTCAGAGTGTGTCAAGTGTGTGTAGAACTTTTCATTACCCATTGGGACGCACTTCTAGTGTTTGCAGAGCTTTATTTTGATGCATGAATTGATAAAATGTATACCTTGAATGCAATGTTAATTGTTTTGGTTAAAACTGTCTGACAAAATTACATTTCACTCATATTTAGGGAGTGCAAATATGCAAATCTTAGGTTGAGGTTGGTAAGAAATGACATTATCCCTCTGGTCACCATTAGCTGGTGTCACTTGTATGTTGGAGACCCAGCGAACCATGTGACTATATAGACATGGGCTTTTATCACTTTTGTCCTTAAGTAGGTTGGGGCCGCTACCAACATGGGCCACAACCTGCTCCTAGTTGAAACTATGAACACCATTGCCTGTGTATACTCCAACATGGCTGAGGGTAAGTCTAGGAAACACAGAGAACAGACGGCTCCGCAACTCCTGTCTGCAAGTTTTGTTGAATTGTAGAAAAGTAAATGAAGGGAATGTAGATATGGGAGCTTTTAGCAAAAAGCTCAGGAAAGACGAAGCCCTCTGGTGTCATGTACCAAACAATGTTGTGAAAGAAAGGAAAGGAAACAACTGAGGGAGCCCAGGCAAGGACAAAGTCCAAGCTTATGCAGAAAACCATCTGTTAAATACAAAGAAAGCAAGTTTAACAACAACAAAAACAGCAACAACAGCAAAACATATTGCTCATTGTTAAATTATGTTGATGAAGTTTATTAATCAAAAAGCATTACTGGTCCAAAACTGTGTACATATCTCTGCTGAATGCTAGTGAACATTTCCAAATCAGTGGACCACGATGGGCACTTTCAAGCACTTTACTCAATTTTCTTTAATCCTAATTTAAATCTAATTTAGCTAGCACCATTCTGACACTTATAGCTAAGCATGTTGTGCACAGGTGAATGTACCACACAAAAGTGCAGCCTAATTTATCACATGTGCAAACACATATTGTTCTAATGTTGTTGTTAATAATAATAATAATAATAATAATAATAATTATAATTATAATAATAATAACAATATGGAATGTTCTAAATAAGCAACCATGTGGCCGAGGTTAAAACAAGCCCAAGCCATCCATATTTCAGGTCAAGACCTTCAGCACAACTTTTCATTTACAGCCTTTTACCCTCAGCAAACATGTGGTGCTCTCTAAAGATACTCTCTCGCCTAAGAGCATGCATGGAAAGATTCTCTGGCAATGCGAACTGTGCTAACCTCGAAACCAGTTCAAACACAAACACCTTTTATACAGACCTCTCAGTAGTCAATTGTACATCTGTGTTCTTATGTGAAGGAACCTCTATGCTCAAGCTATAATGAAGCGTTTTTACTCTCTCTGTATACGCTAAATGTTTAAGACAAACTATATCTGTATATAATTTCAATTATATGTACAGTATATATATATATATGTGTGTGTATGTATAATCAACAATTTTTGCATACGTGTGGTTTCCACACTTTTTTTATTAATTTAGAATGAATTTTCGTATAAAAGTTATTGGTAAACAATGATTCCGTTCCGAGCGAAATTTGAACTGCATCCTCTAGAGCAGTGGTTTTCAAACCTGTCCTACAAGCACCCCTGCCCTGCACATTTTGTATATCTCCCTTATCAGACACACCCAATTCAGGTCTTGCAGTCTCTACTAACGAGCTGATGAGATGAATCAGGTGTGTCTGATAAGGGAGACATACAAAATGTGCAGGGCAGGGGTGCTTGTAGGACAGGTTTGAAAACCACTGCTAGAGGTTGCTTTGGGGAACGCCTTCAGCATGACCGGTGTCTGAAGCATACATCTAAACACAACAATAACTTTGGCCGGCGACAGCCTATGACATCATTATCTGGCGTGACCACAGTATAAAAGGGCGCCTGGAGAACACATCTTCAAGAGCTGTTTTGTTTGAAGCATTGTTTGATTATTCTTCCCTACCATGGCGAGCACTAGTGAGGCATTTAAGAAGTGTGCGGATTTGAAACCTGATGACACACAAAATCTTTGCGTCTTTTGTTTGGGCGAAGAGCACGCGCGCAATGTCCTCGAGGGAGCAGTTTGCGTGCACTGTGAGTGTTTTCCAATGAAAAAGCTCCACTCTTGTCTCGTTTGTCTCTCTTCTCGTGGGGATTGCACGTGGACCTGACTGATGAGTTAAAAAAGGTCCTCTCCCTTCACGCTCATCAGTCACGGATGAGAGTGAGCTACTGGATGACGATGGCATTTCTCTTACATCGTCTGATCCAGCGGCTAGTGCTCTGCTGGCTCCAAGCCAGGATGAGCAGGAGATGTTGGATGAGGATGAAGAAGTTGAGACTGAGTCCTCCCAATCCTCCTGCCCTGTGTACGATGAGCTATTGAGGTTATGGAAGCGGGCCAAGAAAATGGTGCCTCGAGGCCACCTCGATGAGCATTATCTTTCTAGCCATAGCCCTCCAGCTCAAGTGAGCCTTCCATTTCTTCCTGATCTCCATGTGGAAATCGAGAAGGCTTGAAAAAATCCATTCTGAAAGACCTGGATTAAGGTCAGGGTCTATCCCCTAATGAGGGGGCTGAGTTGCGTCCCACCACAGATCTCGCTCTCTGTGCCAGTAAGCAGGCCGCCACTGCCATTGGCAGATCCATG
Organism: Tor tambroides; assembly: GCA_021397915.2. Taxonomy (NCBI): domain Eukaryota; kingdom Metazoa; phylum Chordata; class Actinopteri; order Cypriniformes; family Cyprinidae; genus Tor; species Tor tambroides. Next base: position 16,644 of record JAFVLL020040550.1, read on the forward strand.
GCGGCCATGGTGGTTACGGAGAGGCATCTGTAGGTGAACTTAGCAGACATCAGGTTGAAAGAGAAGGGATTTCTTCTTGATGCACCAGTTTCCCCTTCCGAGCTTTTTGGCACTACTGTCGATACGGTTGTCGAGAAGTTTAAGGTGGCCAAGACGCTCTCGGCTGCCTTTAAATCCTTCATTCCATGAAGGTCCAGGTCTGAGCCCGAACAACAAAGGTGTCCTGACCCGTCTCGATCTAAGGATCAAAGGCGGGTTAGAAGAGAAGTGTTGGTACTCATGCCCCTCCCTCACCTGTAGGGCTCAAAAGGGGTGTGGGTCAAAGGGTAACAGGCAAGATTTGAGGGAGGTGATCCAGACTAGGCTTTCTCAACGCTCTCGTCTGGACCAGAGTAAAACCTGAGCCATCTACTCACCTCCCTCTGAGAATATTAACATCTGCTCTCATCTTCCTCCCCTTAATTCTCCTAAAAAGCTACTCTCCTGACAGAGGTTAGGTAGGAGCCTCCCGCGCTTGCATTGCAGTCTCTTATGCTGGATCTATGATGTTTTGGCTAGTTTCTATATCTCATAGAACTACCTACTGACGGTCTGGACCGCAGTGCTCTTTGGACTTCGCCTCCAGCCTATATCCATGAGCCTGAGTCATGCACGGGAGCCATGGTTGGTGAGTACGATCCATTTCATCTACTCTATTGCTAGTTTTTTTGTGTATTCACTTACAAGCCTTTCTCTACAGTGCAACTTGGACTTGTTTCTGTTTTTCTGACTTGTTTTAGGTTTGACCTCCCCTGCTAAGTCAGAACCTCTTGCTGTTGGCCAATTATGGTGATGGTTTCACCCATCGGCACTGGATACAGGCTGGTGATAGCACTCATCTTTGGCTTGGACACACAGCCTGGGCTTCTGCGGAAGCCTCCTAGCATCAGGTCCCCTGTATAACGCTGCAACCTTGAGCAATCTTCAGAGTATATGCTTCGTGACGTGCTCCCTATCCCCTGGCTGGTGCTCGCTTCGAGAAGCTGCCCTGGCCAGGGTGCGCTACTCATCTCTCACCCTGAGGGGTCTCCTGAGAGACTTTCCTTTAACCATCATCCACATTCTCTGAGCTAGAGCTCCTCTTGCTGAGGCTTTGAGTGGCTCAACACTCCTTAATTCCACTCGGCAGTTTTATAGACGGTCAAGGCCTACGGGTCCTCCCTGTCACACTGCCTTTACGGTCAAACCAGTTATCGCCCCTCCGTGGAGTGGGCTTGAGCACATCGCGTTCCCTAAGGTATGAGTGAGTTGTGTTTCTGGGGAAACCCTTCCTGAATGCTTCAGCTCTGAGGAGCAGTAGCTCTGTATGCATGAATGGTTTTTTGGGTCCCGCTGTTTCTTCAGATTGGATCAGGTCTGGTTATCCGGGACCCACACACTCTCTATCGAGAGCATGAGACTGTGTCCAGCTGCAGCAGTTGACAGTCTCTTACTGGGCCCTGCAGGATTCCCCCTTCTAATCTAGTGCTACCTTCTGGTCGAGCTGAGAAGTGCTCCCCTCTCTGTGAGGGTTAGCTATGAGTCACTCACAGTATGTGCTCTAAGGGCCCGCCTCAGCTTGAGAGCCGAGAGCGCTGCTCCCGGAATCTCCATTTGCAACAACACTGAGTTGTTAGGCCCATCTCTGTTGCCTCCTTGGTCAGTTGCCTCTATGTTGGAACCCTGTTGTTCCCTGTAGAAATGTGTGTTCCCCTTCTAGCTGGATCCCATTTCTGATGTCCCATTTGCGATCTATCTGCCCCCCGGACATGGCTGTGCTCCCCTCACTGCGGGAGGGTCCTTTTTTTCGCCGGTCCTGGGCAAACTGTGTGAGTCCTCCTCTCTACTTGAGAGCTAGGTACTCTGCCACTGGGCTATTGATTGCTTCGGTCAAGCTGGGTTCCTCTCTCTCCTCGCAAGGGGTTGATCCCTCCGATCTTTGAGCTCCATGGCAGTGACCTGGACCTGCCCCGTACAGCAGCAGAGGACTATTATTTTGTTGAATGAACTGAGGATGACATCACGGGCTCAAATTTGGTTGGCCAATCGGCGGAAAGGGGCGTATCACGATCGCCCACAAGGGGAAAACAAATTTTGAAGTCGTTTATCGGTTTTTTACCCATAAACCAAAAAAAATAAAGAAAAAAAAAAGAAAATCGAGCCAAAATCACGTTTTTCATTTTTTTTAAACAAATAAAAAAAAATAAATAAATTAAAAAAAAGTTCTTGTTTCTGCTTAGTTTGTTTTTCAATTTGAAATTAAATATCAAAACGTACACGGACCGTTTCGTTACATCAAATGCTTATTCTGGTTTGGGAATTCTAAAACAACATTTTTCTGAAGTGGGATTTGAACCTCCAAAACCAGAAACCTCAACAACTAAGAAGGTTGAGTCTGCTGCGTAAGACCACTAGGACATTCTGAGACTTAGTTATGAGGGTGAAACATGAAATGCTTATTCTAGTTTGGGAATTCTAAAACATTTGTCAGAAG
>JAFVLL020040551.1:0-10796 GCA_021397915.2 Tor tambroides
CATGACAACAGCCACTATAGATTATATAAGATAATAAACACACGATTACGATAGGATATGGTTTGTATGTGATTTTCTTGAGATTTGGATATTTTTGTATTTGTACATCTAAAATGCTAATTTGTACAGCGATAAAAAAGGCTATAAATAGCATATTTTAACAACAGTAAACAACCAAATTTCACATGTGATCGCAAAGGAAGTTATTACAAACACTCGATGGTGGTTTAAAGTGAGTTCTGAGTAAAAGTGTACTATTAATCTCATAAATTGTCTTACGTAGCATGATGCTAATGTTAGCTCTAATGCAACTGCAGAACAGGTCCAATTCTTCTTCATAATGCATGTTGTCATAATACTTCACGTAAGGTCGCAAGAAAACGTTTTGTTGTATTTATTTAGAAATACTTTTGATAATAGTTGGGTAAATGTATACTGGGATTGAAGCATTGTGGCTTGGTCAACTTTTTACTGCCAGTATAAAGGCTGATAATGGCTGAATAAAAACAGAAGAATAATGATAAAAGAATAATAAGGATTATGTCTCATACCTGGTGGAGGTGTGAAAGGTTCTGTTTCCTTAAACTAGTTTGTCATGCATTTCTTTATTTCAACACATTTACTGGTAAATCCTAGTATTTGAAATTTGCGATTAATCGTGATTAATCACAGTCCATGACTGTGATTAGCGCGATTGAATTTTTTAATCGACTGACAGCACTAATATAGATACATATGACATATGATATATTTTTTCTCCCAACAACAGGCATCTTGAAACTGATCATACCTGAACATACTCAGGCCTCAGTTGCTTCACTTTCATAATCTAAACATTTAATATTGTTCATCATTTTCCATGTGGGAGTTGTATTTTGAAATAGTAATACTTTGATGTTAAACTGTGTCATTTTGAACCAGTGATTTTAGCTCAATGAACAAAAGATATTTGGCTCATGTGTATTTCATCCAAGCATTTGGAAAAAGTGTTAAGTGTTTTTTGAAAAATGTGCATTTTGATCATCGGTTGTGAATTATGTGTCTAGAGTTTTGAAAAATGACATGAAAGTTCTGTTATTAGTGCAAAAATTATTGTAAAAAAACTGTAAGATAACTGATTATGTTTGCGTCAATAGCCTACTTAAATACTGTAATTCTGTGTATACAGTATGTGTATATTTATCGGGATCGTGCGCTGGCAGAAGCGCCTTTTTGTGCGTGATTCACGTATCTATCAACAGCAGCGCAAGCAGCAAGCAGAGAAAAGCTACTCCTCTCAGAAAACGGACAAATAAAGAATTTTAGATATTTAATTACTATTTGAAGCATTGAGATTGCTAGACGAGGGTTTAATGACCTCATTTACGTGAAAACCTGAAATTCGACGAAAATTGACATCTTCACTTTTTTTTGTCTGTGCGTTCCGACTCATTTTGCCAGCACTGGTCACATATACATATAATCAGCAAACAACTTGCTATGTCAAGAAATATTGTTGTGATGACATCATTATCAGAGAGAGAAGACAGAACCCTTCTGTGTGTGTTGTAATCCAAGCTTTTCTGTTCAGTTTTTCGGCAGCTGGGACGGGCAGAGCATGTTTGTTATTGTATGTTGGCCCTTCCTGCAGAATGACCTCCCACAATGCTCTGTAAAAGCAAGATGGCGGAGTGAAGTATGGAGCTTTCTGCTGATGGTGAAGAAAAAAGGTTCTGCTGCTAATGGGCTCTAATTTGACTTGGAAATTGTTACAACTACTACACTTTTGTAGTGAAAACATCTTGGCCACATTTCTATATTAAGCCTGATATTTATCTCATCACTCGTCATTGTGTACAAATGCATCTAAATTTCATTATATATCCCGTTTACTTGATCTGTTGCACAGGGGCAAGCAGGTAGGGGGTTGGGGCTTGGATGAATGGAGGGCAGGGTAAATTTAAAGTCTTTATGAATATAATTATCAAAACAATGTCATGTCTTATTGCACAGCATCAAAGCAGTCAATAACAGCACAGTCAAAAATAACATAAAGGGGTTTCCAACCTTTACTAGGCTGTAGACTAGCTCCTTGAACTTTGTTCACTGCTGATTTGAGTGGCGATGCTTCCCGTTTTCTGATGTTCACTGAACTTCTCAGTGGATTTTTTTCTAGTTGCCAATTCCTGTCACTTAAAAGGAGTCCATTTTGGACTCATTGCCACCAAATGCCCGACAGGCACATGAAACAAAAACCCTGATCAATGGTGGGACTATATTCAAGCCAGTCCTAAATAGCATACCAATTTTTTTTTTTTTCCAGAATTTTTTACCGCCCATTACTGGACTGGTAATTACTGGTTGATGTGGCCCAATCTCAATAAATTTTGCACACATTTTTGGTCAGTGAACTGGATTTCAATGGTAAAATCTGAAATTCCATAACTACACTAAAGAGATATCGATAGTCATTATACTGTGATATATTTTTGCTATCAATATATCACTGAATTACAGATATCTGTACTGTCAGATGGGCTGTATTTTGCACTGAAATTTTTATTGCTGAAATAATGTAAACGGAGTTGTTTCACTTCACGCTTAGTGTAAACAGGCAATTTCAAATAATAAGATTCCATTTGCATACTGTTAACCTAGACTAACCTGTGTAGACTGGATGACAGTTAGGTCATTAATGCAAGCAAACCCAGCACCCATCTCCGCTCTCAAGCCAGCTGTTCCAAATGTCATCCTGGAGCACAACCTCCTTCTCAGCTCCTCCACACGCCCCTCTCGCACCAGAGACTCCATCTGCTTCCACGTCTGAGGATTCTAAAGAGACAAAAACTAGTGTTGTCAACTTAAATTTCAATTAAAAATAATGTTTAAAAAAAATACAAATGATATAAAAATAATAATTACACCCCTGAACTCATGCATAAAATGGCCCCTAAGTCTATATTTATTTGGGGTCCCAACATAGTTCCCAAAAGGCTTCATTTGGGGACTTTTCCCAGCAAATACTGATATGCAATCATTTGTCTACTTAATCGGCATTTCATTCATTCATTTAAATCAACTGACAGCCCCACACATAACAATAAAGTACAGAGGTCTAATTTAGAGGGATTTTTAAGAACAAACACTAAGACACCGCAGGCCATTGCAAATGGTAAGTTATTGATCAGATCAAAAATCAATAATGTTCTCACACATAAAAAGTGAAAAAAAGAGGGCAGCACCAGACACTCTTCCCAGCATTTGCTTTAGTATGCCAGGTTCAGTAATGAGTCAGCTGTAATGCATCTAATCATAGATTTCTTTCTTTTCTTTTCTTTTTTAAACAGTCAGGATGGAACATTAATAATTCCTTTTTTCTGTTGCTGAAAGCTTATCTCTGCAGCCTAGACAAAACAGGCTTCCAATTAATCCAAACATGTAAGCTAGCAGAGTCATCTATAGATGTGAACACAAGAATGTCTAAATAGCATTAAAAGTACATAATCAGTAAAAGTATTATGATGAGGAGAAATGCCACTTTCTGTCTATTTTTGCTGAGCTAATTTTTTTTAATTACAACTGCCAGCTGACAGCTGGTTGCTCTAGTGTACTTCTATATACACTAGTCATCCAGTGCTGGTGGAGTTTGACATTTGCAAGATGAGGTCAGCCAGGCATATGACTATTAAATTTGCCTGTGCAACAGAAACTGGAAAAGAGCTACAAACTTTACTAGTATCCTTACAATACAATGTGTAAATTCTGAAAATAGCACTAAAATAAATGTTACAATGTACAAGACAAGACCCTTTTGACATAGCAAAAACATGGTGATGGCATAACATGGTACATCAACTTTAGTACTGGAAATCTGGTAACATCGCCATGCCATATCCTGTACTTACTAGACCAATACGTTTTTGTAAGAGTGGAAATACCATGGCTTTTCTAGATGTGTGCCATAGCAGTATTCCAGTATTCTTTCATTACGAAAGAATACTGGGGTACAGAAATGGAATTAGATGCATATACCATGTTACTTTCATATATTTCATGATACTCGTGATTCATCGGCCATGGTATTTACCTGCTACTCCAAGGTACTTCCAGCAATACTGTGGTACTACTATGGCACAAAAACCATTGTAGAAACCTAGTACTTATCAAATTACATTGGTATCATCATCTGATATCATCACTGTACCACCACAGCCAAAACATCTGAATGACTCAAGTTGGCACTGCAATGCAGTGAAATGCAATGTGATACTGAATGTTTCAGAGAGTTTATATCTCTGAACATTGCTCTTTATGGTCATGACAACATAAAAACATATTAATTTTATTTCTCAACAGATGCTGTATTTAAAAATCCATAAGAACAATAAAGACAAACAACATATGAACAATATGAAAAGACTTCATAAAGCCACTGACAATGGCAAAGATTGACAAAATGGTCACACACCCACCAGTCATAATGTCTGTGTGAGAATGTTTAAAACCAGTTACATTCTCACCTTATCCCAGGCCATCCACTGACTGACTGCTTTGTCCAGGACCAGGTCCCCAGTGCTGCTGAGACACTGTGAGTTTGCGTTGAGGTCTCCATTAGACCCCATTTTAGCGGTAGAGCCAGGTGGGTGAGTTTAGATAGAAACTTCTAATCCAGCTGCTTCCAACCGGTGCGACTGAATGTTATTGCGCACAGCGTGCTCGGAAATTAAAGATTAACGGCGTGACGTCACCATTCAAATAGGTCACAGACGAAAGGCGAGACAGACCGTCAACTTGTCACACTAAATGCGCATCAAAATAAGTATTGTTTTACTTCGCGTCACATCCATGCCAACAGACCAAATGATATTTGGATCGTTTTAAACGCTACATTTTCTAACGACTACAAAAATAATTCAGCATTAAATGCACTGAAGCTGGATTAGTTCACTTTAAAGCTAACAACGCTTCCTCAGCAAGAGCAGCTGGTGAGGCACATGCAGTTAGCATCGGTGGATTTAGCCTAAGTGCGTTTGTTGGTGATCAGAAAGCAGTTCCGTTATGAACGCTCGTCGCGTCACAGAACACGCGTGCAAATGTTTCTCTATAACTGGAAGAGTGTTGCTGTGGCTTTTATGTCGCATATGAACAGCTGTGACCATCAAACTCTTTAGCTAAACTGCTGTCACAACTCAGGGGTGGGTTGGGCTTAGATGGGGGATGTTGGGAAATTTAGTTTTTTTTTTCCTCGATCTTTTCAACCAGGCAGTAGTATAAGACCCCCAGACGGATTAATAGTTTTGTGGTTTGTTATTTTAGAGTTTTTTTTTTTTTTTTTTTTTTTTTTTTTTTTTTTTTTTTTTAACAAATATCAACAAAATATAGCACAAAAATGTAGCCTGCATCCTGAGGGCACTTTAAAGCATGGAATTGACTTGGGTGGGTGTCCATAGGGTGCCTTTCTGAAAAGCATTTCAATGCCATATATATATATATATATATATATATATATATACATACATACATACATACATACATATAAACTTTATTTTTTGTAACTTATTTCAAAAAGTGAAACTTCCATATATATTTTAGATTCATTACATGTAAAGTAAAACATTTCCAAAGTTTTTTTGTTTTGTTTTAATTTTGATGATTAGAGCTTACAGCTTACGAAAGTCAAAAATCCAGTATCTCAGAATATTAGAATATTTACATTTGAGTTTCATTAAATGACCATCCCTACAGTATAAATTCCAGATATCGGTTGTTCTTTGAAACCACAATAATGGGGAAGACTGCTGACTTGGAAATGGTCCAGAAGACAATCGTTGACACCCTCCACAAAGAGGATAAATCACAGAAGGTCATTACTGAAAGGAGTGGCTGTTCACAGAGTGCTGTATCAAAGCATATTAAATGCAAATTTGACTGGAAGGAAGAAATTGGGTACGAAAAGGTGTTCAAGCAACAGGGATGACCACAAGCTTGAGAATACTGTCAAGCAAAGCCGATTCAAACACTTGAGAGAGCTTCACAAGGAGTGGACTGAAGCTGGAGTCAGTGTGTCAAGAGTCACCACGCTCAGACATCTTCAGGAAAAGGGCTACCAAGCCACTTCTGAAACAGAAACAATGTCAGAAGCATCTTACCTGGGCTAAAGAGAAAAAGAACTGGACTGATACTCAGTGGTCCAAGGTTCTCTTTTCAGATAAAAGTAAATTTTGCATTTCATTTGGAAATCAAGGTCTGGGCCCATATTCTTAAAGATTCTAAGAGTCCTTTCAGAGAGCTCCTAATTTAGCTTAAAAATTTCTAGCTAGGAGTCTTAGCTTAAAAGTGATTCAGGACCAATCTGAGAGCACCTCTGAGCGAGGAAAAGACAAAAACCTTTATCTTAGTGAGGAGGCGGGGCTGATCCCATTGCTAGCTATGACACAGTCTTTTGAAGACTGTGATTGGTTGGCTGTCCAAGAAGGAAATAAAAGAGCGCTTTTAAGAGTAGGGTTTACTATAAGCCTTCACTTTGAAATTACAGGCGTAATTTTTCCTGTTTTACCGTACTCGCTCTCGCTCTCTCTCTCACACACACACACATTATATATGTGTATATATTCTTTATTTTTTATTTACCATGCTGTCATACTTAACGTATTTTATAGGAAATGAACAGCGACACAATAAGGTTCTGAAAGTGCCGTTACAGACCCAAATCATCACTGCTGCATAGTTGCATTTTTCCAGTTGCCAAATATGTTAATGTAGTTAATGTAGTGATTACGTCAATTTCTGGCGCTATGGTATTTCTGCGCGGTGTCAGAGATGTTAGCGTGTCTTTAATAAGATCGGTCACAAACATGATCCCTGCACGATCTAATGTGTAGCGTCTTATTAACTCACTGTCATGCATTGTGTGCAACACGTCTTCTCCCTCTTCATGTTTCATGCATTTTCTCCGCTGCTAAAGAAACTCTCAAGCCTCTTAAAACTCCTCGTCCGTACTCCTAACAATTTCAGACCTTAAGACCTCTTTTAAGAGTTAAGATGCTTTCTGAATTACTTTTTTCTTTACTAGGATCTTTTCTTCAAATTTAAGAGGAAACACCCACATTTCTAAGAATTTTCTTAGAATTTTGTTACTAGGAGCAACTCTTAGCACTAAGTTTTTTTATGAATACGGGCCCTGGAGTCTAGAGCAGTGTTTCCCAACCACTGTGCCGTGCGACACACTAGTGTTTTGTTATGTTACGTTTTGTAACGTTACGTTTTAAATATCCTGTGCATAGCGGTTCATCTTTTATATCATGAGATTTTGGCCAAATATATTAAACAACAAGAAAAACCGAGTGCCCATATTTCTACAATAAACTTTATACAGCCATATACACAGCCATATCACCCTGCAGACGCAAACTGGTTGCCCACTGAAGCTAAGCAGGGTTGAGCCTGCTCAGTACCTGGATGGGAGACCTCCTGGGAAAAACTAGGTAGCTGTTGGAAGAGGTGTTAGTGAGGCCAGCAGGGGGTGCTCACCCTGTGTTCTGTGTGGGTCCTAATGCCCCAATGTAGTGACGGGGATACTATACTGTAAAAAGCACCATCCTACGGATGAGACGTTAAACCGAGGTCCTGACTCTCTGTGGTCATTAAAAATCCCATGGCACTTCTCGTAAAGAGTAGGGGTGTAATCCTGGTGTCCTGGCCAAATTCCCTCCACTGGACCTTGTCTATCATGGCCTCCTAATTATCCCCGTCCACTTGATTGGCTCTATGACTCTCTTTCCTCTCCACCTGTAGCTGGTGTGTGGTGAGCGTACTGGCGCCGTTGTCCTGTGGCTTCCGTCATATCATCCAGGTGGATGCTGCACACTGGTGGTGGCTGAGGAGAGACCCCCCCCCCACACATGATTGTGAAGCGCTTTGGGTGTACGGCAATAGACAATAAAGCGCTATATAAATGCATCATTTTTTTTTTTAAAGTAGTCAAACCTGTTCATAAAGGTCTCTGCACACTGAGTCCGAAATTTTCGCATGCGTTTTTTCGCATTCGCAATCCTAAAAATTCATCATGCACACTGAGTCCGATGCGTATTAATTAATCCGTTGCGAAAAAATTCGCAAAACTATACAAAATGTCTTCAAGCAGTGAGGATGATTTTGTTGTCCTCTCTCTTCTTAAAAAAAGAAAAAGAAAAAGGAAATATTGGGTCCATCCAATCCTTAGATTGCACAGAGAGGAAGGAGAGTTCCACCTCCTCATCAAAGAGCTGCGGGATTATCCCAAGAGATTCAAAGTTTATTTCAGGATGTCAGTGCCTCAGTTTGATACTATGCTAGCGATACTGGAGCCACATATTAAAAAGAAGACCACCAATTTCCATGAACCAATTGATCCTGAACAGAGACAATCTGTCTTTATATTCTGTATCTTTGTGTTCCGCACTTTGTCATAAAGTGCTCTGTGCTGCGAGACGAAGTGGATTAATTTGTCTGACGCCATTTTGGATTTTGGCTTTTTGCTTGTACGGTGGCTCTGAATTGTCAAAACACCTTCTCAAAGCATCTCAAAATGCTTTATACGGATGCGAAAAACGCAAAAAATCGAACCCGATCCGAATTTTTTTTTGACAGACGAAAATTTCGGAGGCAGTGTGCAAACGTGATTGACATAACGTGAGGTCGTATTTATTTTTCAACTTGCGAAAATTTCGGACGAAAAATTCGGACTCAGTGTGCAATGGCCTTTAGAAGGGGGCGACCCAATACTTTTGGCAATATAGTGTGTGTGTATATATATATATATATATATATATATTTATATTGTTGGGGGGGGGATTAAAGTGAAGTCACAGTAGCTATATTTTGAGTGCAAGTCTATTGTCCATTGTCAATAGTGTAGAGATGTATGAAGCACTACTCTACACTTTCAAATCAAGCAGCTTTCTGTTGGTCAGTGTGGTAAATTTACGTGACCAACTTGAGCATGAGCAAAATGTGTGAGGAGATCTTTTGTCCTTAGTGGAAAACTTTAGATGCGGATTCCTATTGGAATGACTGGATTTTGCCCATTAAATTTTATAAAGCATTGGGAAATGCGACCGCAACCCAGTCACACATTTCTGGGGTGTCCTGCACTAGCGGTGTAAGTGCTTATGAGATGAGTGCCAACAGATAGCTTTCTCCAGATATTATACAGGCATTCTTGCCTGCAGCTAACTGGCAAGTACATCATGGTTTGTTGCTGTGACGTAGACTAAAGGCTATAAAATAATAATAATAATAATAATAATAATAATGAGCCTCAAGCTGCGGTCTGAATAGGTCATCAACCCCCCAGGGGGGGATCATCTTACCCTGGAGGGTCCACCAAAACCCACTGACTCCTTCCCTCCTCATTATTCAAAGACCTCGTAGCAGTTGATGCAGTGTTTGTTTTTGAATGTCTTTGTACCTGTTTGGCCATGTATGGAGTGCACCTCACATATGCTAAATGGTTTGTGTTTATTTCAGTTCATGTAAATGCCTATGCAGCTGTAGCTTGCACTTTGCATACAGTATCTTTCCAACCCTGGGTCTTACTTAGGGTGTGAGAGGCAACAAGAATTCATTTTAGATCACCAGCAACAAATAAAGGATGGAATACATTACACGACTTGAAAGGATTTTAAAACACAAGGTATCATGCACTTGCCCACTTTGTAGATAGTTAAAGAAAAACGAGGCATTGCACACTACAGATTTCCAAGTTATTCTGAACAAATTCACACAGAAACATGTGCCTTGTTGTTAGGAGATGCGTGACAAATAAAAACAAAGTTTTCTGAAATTGGCTAAGATATAAAACATGTTTGATATCCTCCGACAGGGGTAGAATGAAGCTAAGAAATCGGAAGACATGACCATCATACACTAAGCTTTTTTCTGTGAAATCTGTCATTTCAAAACTACAGACTGGCACTGACTTTCAGCAACTAGCGTCATCTTGTCCAGACTGTAAATCGAGACAAAAATCTGGGGAAAAGACGTGTGTATTCCAGCCTTAAGTTGAGGAGATGCAGCAACAGCATCTACGACACTTCAGCTACATTTTTAAAACATTTTATTCTGTCATAATTTACAGTAAACATTTGTTGTAATCTAGAGTTAAACAATAATTTTAATGTCTATTTATGGATATATTAGCCTACTGTATTATATTTGATGTGCAAATTTCTAGGGCCTATAAATTATCAGCATGTTCAAAACTTTGCTGATAAACTTGTTTTACACAATCTACTTTGTGCCTTCTACCCTCTAAATGATAGTTCATGCTTTTTTTCATCAAGTAAACTCTTATGCTGTGATTTTTTTATAATGTAAACATAAGAACAACTTTTATATTGTTAGTAATTCAAGATGAGCATGAACTGAGATCCGTTCTTCGTACGGGGATTACCCAATTAGTTGGATTTTTTTTTGTAATTTGACATGATCCAGGATTGTTAGGCTCTTTGATGCTCATCCTGGAGTTGCTGTCCTGGTCCGTTAGATCAAATCTGCTTGGGATCAGACTTATTTCATGTAAACAGGATTAGATTGTATCATTTTAAGTGAAGGTGATACTGAAAGTCCCAGCCGCTGCTATTTTCTTACAAGTGTATTAAACTAGGAAAAATAATTTTAAAATGATACTTTTAAAATTATTTTGAAAATAATTAAAATGTTGCATAATCTAAAATAATAGACATGACCAGTTTTACTCATTGAGAGATTTATTCATGAAGGAATACACACACACACACACACACACACACATATATATATATATATATATATATATA
>JAFVLL020040553.1:0-2500 GCA_021397915.2 Tor tambroides
AAGTTGAGAAAACTCAAAAATCTGCTGAAGCTGATTGCCTTAAAATTTTAAGTTGGCTCAACTTTTTTTTTTTTTTTTTTTTACAGTGTAAATGATTAACAATTATAGGAACAAACTATAACATCTAAGGTGTTTCATAAATGAACAAGTGCAACTAGCAGCTTGATTCTCATGTGATGTGTGTACTGCTAGGCACTGCTTAGTAACTGCTTGGTTAAGAGGAAAAATACATGCCTTTTTTATCATTTGAGCCAATTTTCAAAAGTTGCTAAACGTTGCCAAATACATTTTTAAAATAGCTAAATTTGTTGCTAGGTGCTTTTTGGAAAAAAAAGTTGCTTGGGTAGTTTGAAAAGTTGCTAAATCTAGCAACAAAATTGCAAAGTTGGCAACACTGGAGCCTGAAACGCTCAGAGCAGCTGAAAGTGAGTATTTACTGTATTAATACATGCTCCGGTGAATGATTCATCAGAAGTGTTGGGGGTAACGCAGTAATGCAAGTTACCACTGTTGGGCTTGTCACTCAAAAAAACTAATTTATTATTCGTTACTAGTTACTCCTTTCAAAAGTAATATTATTACTTTACATATTACTTTCTGGCAACAGTGATTAGTTACACTCCTAGTTACATTACTTTTCCTTCATGCCCCACTGAAGTTGTAATTGTGTATCTTACCCAAAAAAGTTCTTCTGAAATGTTACTAACAATATATTTCTACCTCAATTCACCAAAATCCACATTGGATTGCAGTCAGAAGATATTACAAACACTCAGGGGTGATTGATAGTGACTTTTAAGTGTTGTATTAACCTCATTAATGGTCATGTGTAGCTTGAAGCTAATTGTAGCTCTAATTTCTCTGTTACCCATATATGATTATATTTCATGATGTATTTTATCAAAAGTTTGTAAGAAAATGTTTTGCTTTCTAAAAAGATTTGTAATTATAGTAATACAATTTCTGTCGGGATCATAGGGATGTAATGCCAGAGTAAAGTAAAAAAAAAAAAAAAAATGTATGAGAATATATCAGTTACTTCTTCAAATAAGTAACACCAGTTACTTTATTTTCTCATTTATTGACTGACAGCTCTCGTGTTGCTATGTTCATGATGTTACTTTAGGGTTGGGAATCGAAAATCAATTCCAATTCCAGAATCAGATACTTAAGGTCAGGAATCGAATACTTGTAAAATTGTGTGTGCATATTTTTTTTAGGCGGCGAAAAGGGGCTGTTAAAATTGTTGTCTTTGAGTCATTCATTCAAGAGATTCATTCAAAAACACTGATTTGTTTACAGGCATGAATCTGCATTTCCTTCAGCCTGACACTTATTTATTTAACTTTTGGTGTGAAAGGGCTTTTACATTTGCCAAAAATATAACTTTTCATATTAAAAACAAACAAGCAAGCCCAGCCCAGATTTAAAAAGTAATACAAAAGCAACTCAAAAGTAACGTAACACATTACTTTCCATAAAAAGTAACTAAGTAACATAATTAGTTACTTTTTTAGGGAGGAACGCAATATTGTAACGCATTACTTTTAAAAGTAACTTTCCCCGACACTCCATAATAATGCTTCCTCCAGTGAAAAAAGTGTTCTGGTCTGAATCAGGAGATAATCAAGCAGCGTTTACAAGACAAAACTATGAAAGCCCATTTCCGCCACTGGATAAAAAAATAAAACCGATAATTGCGACTTTTTATCTCTCAATTCTGACTTTTTTTCTCACAATTGTGAGTTTACATTTTTCTCAGAATTGGGAGATATAAACTGACAATTCTGAGAACATATCAGTGTTTTGGATAACATATCAGTCGCTTTGGATAAAAGCATCTGCAAAATGACTAAATGTAAATGTAAATGTTTTTTCTCCTTTAGAAGTGGACTTTATAACTCGCAATTGTGAGTTTATATCTCACAGTTCTGAGAAAAAAAGTCAGAATTGCAAGATGTAAACTCGCAATTGCGAGAAAAGTCAGAATTGTGAGATAAAAAAGACGCAATTACATTTTTTTTTTTATTCAGTGGTGAAAACAGACTTCTATACAAAACAGCTTTAAACAAACATGTGGCTGGATTTTGATGTGCGAGACAACAGCAGATGGACTTTTTCACTGGAGGAAGCGTTATTATGGATTATGGACTCAGATTATAGTTAAAAACGTCTTAATGCTGGATTAGTTTCATCTTTTGTCTTCTCCAGATGTTAACTGATGGACTGGAGTGGTGTGGATTATTGTGATGTTTTTATCAGCTGTTTGGACTCATTCTGACGGCACCCATTCACTGCAGAGCATCCATTGCTGAGACACATTTCTCCAAATCTGATGAAGAAACAAACTCATCCTAATCTTGGATGACCTGAGAGTGAGTATACTTTCAGATACTTTTCATATATTGTAATATTACACTGAAAAGCACTGAAAACAGTGTATCTTCCAGGCACTTTTGTGAACGTAATATGATTTATTCTCTCTCATTATTGAGGATGG
>JAFVLL020040553.1:7500-23234 GCA_021397915.2 Tor tambroides
GAATTTATTTGATCCAAAGTACAGCAAAAACAGTAAAATTTTGAAATATTTTTACTATTTAAAAGAACAGTTTTCTGTTTGAATATTTTTTAAAATGTAATTTATTGCTGTGACCAAACCTGAATTTTTAGCATCATTACTTCAGAAATCATTCTAATATTCTGATTTGCTGCTCAAAAATCATTTATTGTTATTATTAAGTTGAAAACAGCTGAGTAGAATTTTTTCCAGGTTTCTTTGATGAATAGAAAGTTCAGAAGAACAACATTTTTTAACAATATATATGTCTTTATCATCACTTTTGACCAATTTAAAGCATCTTTGCTAAATAAAAGTATTAATTTCTATCATTTCTCCTATAATTTCTTGATCAGGTGACACTGAAGTCTGGAGTAATGATTTAGCTTTTAAAAATTTAGCTTTGATCACAGCAATAAATTACATTTAAAAAAAAAGAAAATTAATTAAAATAGAAAACAGTTCTTGTAAATAGTACAAATATTTCAACATTTTACTGTTTTTGCTGTACTTTGGATCAAATAAATGCAGGCTTGGTGAGCAGAAGAGACTTCTTTAAAAAACATTAAAAATCTTACTGATCAAAAACTTTTGACTGGTAGTGTGTATATATATATATATATATATAAACTTTAATCAACAGTCACAGCCATGAGGGTCTCTCAGCGGATCATACAACATTTACACTCGTGACCTGTGACCTTTAACTGATGAAACATTTACTGTGGAAAACACACGTCAGCAAACAGACTAAATGAGCCGGGTTCATCATGTCACACACATGAATAGATTCTCAGGTCAGGCCGCTCTTATCAGAGAAGGCGTGACGTGTGATTGGTCGGCCGGATCAGGTGACCAAACAGCCTCTCGGGAGGAAAAGTTCAGGTTTGTGTCTCAAGTTTCCTCTGCGGCTTGTTTTTCATTGGTTAATTATGAAGTGTGGGAAAGAGCGGTTCGCGGGGTGGGGAGAGACACGGCCGCTTTCAGGTCCATTGTAGGGCGACAGAGGACTCCGAGGATACCGGTTTCATTCCTCGTAGCGAGTGTGTGTGTGTGTGTGTGCGTCTCTGAGCTTTACACGTCATGGGGTTGTACAGCACATTGTGTAAATAAGTTCTTCCCCGTGTAACCCAAATACGTCTCCATTCACGACAAGAGACACTCCTCCTGCATTTAATGTCAGCTTCCCAAAGCTATCACTTTCCATGCGTGTCTGTGCTTTACGCTCGTTCTGAGAAACCAGGCCTTTTCCAGTGATTTGTCAGCTACAGTTTTAAATGTATTTAAGGCAAGATACCACAGGTGACTTCCCCAGGTGATTAATCACAGTATAAGTCTGTATGATGTTTAAATATGCCGTAATATGACATAATTTGCATTAAATTCCAGAAATCAAAAAATACTGTGAAACATACTGAAAAAATCTTGTCTTGTCACGTCTTTATATAAAAAAAACAAAAAACAAACAAACAAATGATATACGAACAAACCCCTCTATAAAAACCTTCAAAATTTAGATATGAATAAATCTACTAAGTCTGGTGTATGTAAGTGCTGCTGAAGTGGAGGAGAAAACTTTTAAAGATTTTTAAAGACAATTGTTTTGTATTACAAGTTTTGTGATATGTTATGTTTAAATATGCAATAATTTCAAGAAGATTATTCTGAACATTGGATAAAGCCAGGTTCAAAATGTTCATTTGGTTTTGTTGACATGTTAGAGCGAAAGGTTTTTACTGAGGGGATTTTGGATTTCTCTTTTTATCACTCCATAAATCAGAAAATACTGTGAAATATACAGAAAAAAAATCCTGTTTTGTCACATCTTTAGGACTAAAATGTTATTTAAAAAAACCAAACAAATGATATACGAAAAAATCCCTCAGTATAAACCTTCAAAATTTAGATAAGAATAAATTTGCTAAGTTTGGTGTATGTAAGCACTGCTGAAGTGCAGGAGAAAACTTTTAAAGATCTATATTGTAACTGAAATCTACAGGCGCAAATAGATGAAGTGTAATGAAATAAACACTTAAATGTGTATTTGGGATGTTTTTTTTTCCCACTAGTCTGAAAGAAGATATTTATGGAAACAAAATCTCAAAAATTGACAAGTGCATGAAAAGCAATAGTTTTGCATTAAGTGATAATAAATTGCATTGTGCCATGTCAAACTGCATTAAAGGATTGTTTCTGTGTCTTCATAAATGGTAAAAAAGAGAAGAACTACAGAATGCTTTTTAGAAAGAGAATTTAATGCTCATGTTTCTATATCAACTGTTCAAATTCATGGTAACAGTGTTTCCATGGTAACTATTTTCTCCATCTCTTTTCAGGTCATGCTGATTGAATGTCGTCGACTGAAGCACATCATCATTAATGGTTTATACTTTATCACTAAATGGTATTTTTACTTCTGCGACAGAGCTTAAACTCTGTTCAAAAACTCCTCTTTCTCAGCATACAGACAAGATTGGATGATGAAAGAGTGACAGCAGACACTCCCAAACCACACACACACACACAAACACACACTCACTTACTCACGCACACTCACACACACACTCACTCACGCACACTCACACACACACACACACGCCCACATACACACACACTCACTCACTCACTCACTCACTCACACACACTCACGCACACGCTCACACAAACACACTCACACACACACTCATGCACACACGCACGCACTCACACTCGCACACACACACGCACTCACACACGCACACGCACTCACACACGCACACACACTCACGCACACACACACGCACTCACACTCGCACACACACACGCACTCACACACGCACACACACACACGCTCACACTCACACACACACACACACACACACGTTTACTTAGCTATCCAAATGGGGACATTCCATAGGCGTAATGGTTACTGTACAAACCGTATTTTCTATTGCCCTACACCAACCCTACACCTAACCCTACCCCTTACAGGAAACTTTCTGCATTTTTACATTTTCAAAAAAACTTTGTTTAGTTTATTTTTAAACCCGTTTTACAAATGAGGACATCCCCAAAGGGAGGTTTTTGGAGATTTTGTCAGGTTTACCTCACTTTTGGGTACAAATTTGTCCCCAAAATATGGTTAAGTAGGTACACGCACACACACACGCTCACACACGCACACACACACTCACACTCACACTCACTCTCACACGCACTCATACACACGCACGCACGCACTCACACGCACACACTCACTCACTCACACACACACACACACACACACACACACACTCAAACACACTCACTCACACACACATACACACACACTCACTCACTCACTCACACACACTCACACTCACTCACACACACACACACACACACACTCAAACACACTCACTCACACACACATACACACACACTCACTCACTCACTCACACACTCACACTCACTCACTCACACACACACACACACACACACACACACACACTCACGCACACACACACACACACACATACTCACTCTCTCACTCACTCACTCACTCACTCACACACACACACACACACACACACACACACAGAGCAGCACTATGGCCTAGTAAACATCGTGACGGTGTGACGGGGAACTCTGAGCAGCATTACTCAACGCCTGACGATTATTTACACAAACATGCCGTTGGGAAACGAGGTGACGATGGATCCGGAGGAAAAGCACAAAGCATCTGCTCTCCTTCTGACCCTTCCTCACATCTCAGATCTCTTTAAATGTTTCTCCCTGATCACAAGATTCATGATTATATATGTTTCTTCTTAGAAAAGACCTAGTAATCTCACATGCTTCAGATCTCAATGTCTCAAACTGTGCTCAGAAAAATAACATCTATTTCTATAACACTTTATACAAAGCTTCATATTAATACACAGGAATTTTTCTGTCAAAGTGTTAATGTAGCATAATTAATCAGTTATGAAACAAATTGAATTTCAGCTGTAAAGCAGCTCTGAGTTTATATCATGTAATTTGAAACTTTTTGTTTGTTTGTTTCCACCACAGGGAAAAAGGTAATTGCGACCCATTATCTCACTATTCGACTTTTTTAACATTATTAACATTATGCAGTTCTGACTTTTTTTCAAGAATTATGAGTTTACCGCATCTCAAAATTCTGAGATTATATCTTGCAATTCTGTTTTTTTTTTTTAGTTTGTTTCCATCATGGAATAATAAGCAAATTGCAGCTTTTCATCTTACAATTCTGACTTTTTTCTTACATTTGCAAGTTTATATCTCATAATTTTTACTTTTTTTCTTATAAAAACTATATAAACGCACAATTCTGAGGAAAAAGTCCAAGCTGTAAGATAAAAAAGTAATTAGTAATTATCTTTTTTATGTTTTATCCTGTGGCAGAAACAAGCTTCCAATCAGAATCTCAATATGATCTCAAACATATTTAAATGAGTTTCATTTAAATGAGCTTTATGTTATACTTCTTAACTATTGACTCATTTGTGACTCTTTTTATTTCCCTTTAGGATTTTTAGGTGAAACACTGGAGGCAAAGCTGATGCTTAAAGGAAACATAACTGAGAATCAGATTTTACAAAAAGCATGATGTCAAAGAGTATATTTTGGATTTATAAATATTCAGCATTTAAACGCATTGCATGCTGTGTGTGTCTGAGTAAATGATGTGTGTGTGTGTGTGAGTGTGTGTGTGTGTGTGTGTGTGTGTGTGTGTACTGGCTTTTGTGGTTTACGGGGACAAACAAAGTTGATGACATAAGAAGGACAGAGGTATTACAATTTGAAGGTGGCTTGCGAGGACACTGTCTATGTCCCCGTAATTCAAAAGGCTTAAAAAACATACTAAATGGTGTTTTTTTGAAAATCTAAAATGTAGAAAGTTTCCTGTAAGGGTAGGTTTAGGTGTAGGGTTGGTGTAGGGCAATAGCCCATACAGTTTGTACGGTATAAAAACCATTACGCCTATGAAGAGTCCCTGTAAACCACAAAACAAACATGAGTGTGCGTGCGTGTGTGTGTGTGTGTGTGTGTGTGTGTGTGTACCTGTTTTTATATTCCGGTGGGGACTTAAACCTGAATACACACAGACTCATGGGGGGTCAGGTCACGGTGGGGACCTCAATTGAGGTCCCCCACGGTAAACAAGCTTATAAATCACACAGAATGAAGTTTTTTGAAAATGTAAAAATGCAGTAAGTTTCCTGTAAGGGGTAGGTTTAGGTGTAGGGTTGGTGTAGGACGATAGAAAATACGGTCTGTACAGCAGAAAAACCATTACGCCTATCAGAGTCCCCACAAGGATAGCGAAACAAGTGTGTGTGTGTGTGTGTGTGTTTCTCCAGCATGCAGCTTATAATTACACGCTTTCTGTGTCCCGCCGTAACGCATTCCTTCCTGCATCCTTTGCACGCTGGCTCTCCATCAGCCGGAGTTAATCCCAGGTTTGGAATTCCCCTCTGTCAGCAGACCACACACACACACACACACACACACACACACATCCCTGCTTCGTGCATCTCGTCTGTTCCTCCCTTCCCAGCAGCAGCAGTGTAATTTTCACATGCAATCATGTGCTTAACTGTTAAACCCAGATTCACTCTTAACTCTGTGTGACTGTAACGTCAGCGAGGAAACACTGTTGATTTGTTCCATCTGTCTTATGCGAGTTTTGATTTATTTAAACATGCTTTAGATATTCAAGACCTGAATTATATATTCTGTTCCGAAACCTAACTAGACAGCATTTTTTAAGTTTAACTTCTTTAAATTAGTTTTTATATTAAAAATGATTCTCCAACACTGTTCAGTTTATTTTAAAAAATCATTTTCATTTAACACAATTATGTTAGGTTTCTCATTTATACAACTGCATTGTGTTAAACTGACTTGAAACAGTTGGTTCAACTCAATATTTTCATTTTGAAGGAACATAAATGATTTTACTTGTGTAACTAGGAAGTGGATTTTCCCTTCCCATCATGTTTTTGCAATGTTGATAAGAGAGTAAATCTGAATACAACATTTAGCATTTTTATTGCTGACTGATAATGTTTGTTAATTTGTTAATGTTTAATGCTCTTTTATGTTTGTATTTAAAAGAGTTTCTGCATGAAGCGTGTTTTGGGTTGCTCATTGTATAAAGTGGTAGAGCATGTGGCTGGTTGGAGGACCTGGCGAACGTGAAGTAAAGATGACAATAACAACAACTGTAGGTATACCACAGATGTAACAATACCATATTATGCTATGCCTAACAAGTTTGATAATGCTTAAAGTTGGCCAACCAATGATTATTTTTTGTGTAGAAGGATGTCTGCCTGATATCTAGTTAAACATTTGCTTGTTCAAACAAGCATAAAAAATCATCAATGTAATTAATTTTCATTTAAACTATATTTGATCATATTGAGTTGGCCCAACTGAATTACATTTCATCGCATGAATTAGTTTTGAATGAATGAATGAATGATGCATTTATAATGCAGTTAAAATAATATTATTGAGTTGATGGAAATCCTGCCCTCAATTAAATTGAGTTCAGCTCACGAATTATTTTTTAGTAGGAATAAGACTAAAATTTTTTTTTGTAGTCTTCACTGAAGGAATTTAAGTTTATACAAACAAGATTTACAATGTCAATTTCAAACAAATTAGATTTTGTTGGAAAAATGTAATTAAATTTCGTGGAAAAGTTTACTCTAATTTTTTTAAGTTCGTTCAACAACTTTTTTTTTGAGTGTAGTTTTTATTTTATAAGCTATTAATGTGCTATTTTCAGATTTATTTCACATTAGTTTTAGTCAACTGAATTTTTTAATTTCATGTACATTTTTCAATTTCTTTTCTTTTTTTTATTTTAGTATTATTGAGATACTGTTTTAGTTTTTTTTAATATTTTAAAATTTTTATTCATTTTAATATTAGGTCTAGTTAAAGTTTTAGTAAATTTGTTTTGTGTCATTTCAGTAGTTTTTGTTTTTTAATGTCTATATATTTTTTTTATTCATTTGTATTTTCTTTTTTTTTTTTTTGGTATAGTTATTATTGCATTTCAAGTTAAACTAAATGAAAATGAGAAATGTTGCCTTGTTAAGCTTTTTTTAAATATTAGTTATTTTTCATGTAACATTTAACATTTAAAGTTGTATTTTAGTTTCAGTTTTAGTTAACTATAATAACCATGATTGTGGATTCATCAGAATTATTGACTATATTATCATATTGATATATTATCATCCCATAGTCATGAGTCAGATGATATTTATTTTTGTTATTTGTGTTAGTTTATTATTGTGTTAATTTTAGTTCCTTTTTAGCCACTGTTTTTAGTTTAGCATTAAGTTTATGGGTTTATTTCTTATATTTTCCTTCCAATATTTTATATCAACTTACAGTTCTTTAATGAAAAGTCAGTAGTTTTCCTGATAGTTGTAGTTGTAGTAAACCAAGCTGTTGTTTTCCTGCGAGTCTGTGTGATTTTGAGAGATTTCTGGTAAGCTTTTTTAGTAGTTCGCATGAACCGCAAAATAGCTTCATTGAAAGCTCTTGTGTCGTACAGTATTATCTTCGAGTCACTCTCAAATGCCAAAGTTGAAAGTTTGTGGTTGTGTAATTTTCCCATCCGTTCCGGCGATGCAGCCAGTACAAACTCAACGACACATACACTTCATAAAGAGAGTTCCAATTCTTCTTCATCAATAATATCACCACTGTTAAACATCGTCGTCACACCACGTGATTGAACCAATCAAATTGACGCATGAGGAAACGCCCACGTCCGGTTAAAACCATTAAGTGGTACAATAGTTCAATTCAGCATTAATATTATGGATATCGTGTCGTTCTTCAGAATGATTCAAGATGATGAAGCTGCTCTCTTCACTGTACACTGGAAATGTGAAACATAGAAATTGCGTTTCTTTACGACGATATGCCAGCAGTATCGCGTCACCAGAAGAGGAGTCCAAACAGTTGATGTGACTGTTAATAGAACTCACACCGAACAGTCCGTTCAGTTAACATCTGGAGAAGACAAAGAAATGCAACCTTATAATTGGAGACTTTTTGGTTCAAACATATCCAATAACCTTTCCATAGTGTTGTTCAGCCTTAATCAGATAGAATCGCATGAGATCAGTTATGCTGAAGCAAGACAAAACAGCTCTAAACAAATATGAGAGAGACAACAGGAGATGCACTCTTTCACTGGAAGAAGCGTTATTATGGATTATAGACTTGGATTTTAGTTAA
The DNA here is from genome assembly GCA_021397915.2 of Tor tambroides. Taxonomy (NCBI): domain Eukaryota; kingdom Metazoa; phylum Chordata; class Actinopteri; order Cypriniformes; family Cyprinidae; genus Tor; species Tor tambroides. The sequence continues at coordinate 15,775 of JAFVLL020040553.1, forward strand.
AAACGTCTTAATGCTGGATTTGTTTCAGCTTTAGTCTTCTCAAGATGTTAATTGATGGACTGGAGTGGTGTGGATTATTGTTGTGATGTTTTTATCAGCTGTTTGGACTCTCATTCTGACGGCACCCATTCACTGCAGAGCATCCATTGCTGAGACACATTTCTCCAAATCTGATGAAGAAACAAACTCATCCTAATCTTGGATGGCTTGAGGATGAGCACATTTTCAGCAGATTATTTCACAGTGAAGGAGAAAACATGATGTTTTTAATAGTTTCAGACAATATTAACTAGATTAAATTGAGGTTCACTTGTGGAAAGACCATTAATGAAAGTTTCCAACTTCTATTGCACTTTTCCAAGTAGGAAATTCCAGCTTTCCGAATTGAATGGAAGGCACTGCTATGAGAACTATGTTTTACCGCGGTACTTTCATCTGTTTCCATTCACCAGAAATACATCCCATATGGCGTCTAAATGACCCAACCACCTCTCCAATCCGGTTGACGTTCTTTATAGGCGAGTACAGAACCAGCCCGAGGTTTGAAATGTTTAAAATAGCGCAGGCTGGCTGGTTTCTCTTTGATATTTCTTTGCACAGATCTCTTCCATGTGTTTGTGGCGTGCGTGTTGAGTCCTGAATAATCGCGGCTGAACATCGTGCTCTCCTCTGAAACACATGGCACTCATTCCACTTGTTATTTTCCTCCAGAGTTGATGTTTTTGTTGTGTTGAGGAAAGTACAGTTAAGTGGGTAAGATATTCCCAGATTTCCGGAAAACGAGTTCTCAGTAGTGCCTCCACCCCAGTAATTACAGCTCGCTGGCTTGGCAGAAACCCGTCGGGGGTCAGGAGGAATGTGAGTCGATCCTGAACGGGCCTGAAGCAGAACAAACCAGGATTTGACCACCATACCTGTGAGAGACTTATTTAAATCAGATTTGCATTTGTCATTCAATCACAAATGCCCCAATCAGGCCATGCCACATCACAAAAGCTGGGGGAAATGAGAAAAAAGCATGCAACTGAAGCAGAACTTCACTCCTAAGTAATATTTTTGTTTTAACATTTTTTTAGTTTAATTTTTGCATTGAAATATATATATATATATGTGTGTGTGTGTGTGTGTATATATATATATATATATATATATATATATAAGTGAATTTGATTTAAAAATAATTTAACATTTTAAAAAATATTTTGAATTATTTTTAAATTAATACATTTTAATTTAATATAGTTGAATATAATGCAGCATTTACTTTTGCACCTCTGCTATAAACAAAAATTTTGGGATTAAATTTTGACAATTTTTATAGAGCAACCTGTAAATTTACATTTTAAATTTTACATTATTATTATTATTATTACTATTATAAGGTGCACAATGTCGTAAATACAAACACCATCATGATAACACACTAAAATAATGCAATAAACATTTATTTAGCATAGGTTGTAACAGGTTGTAACATACACAAATGTAATTTGCATACATAATTATAATATATTATTTTCATATATGAAATACATTGTCATATGAAGTAAAAACATATTTTAGAAATTGTAACAATTTCTGAACATATACTGTATATCTAAGCCCATACAAATATGTATATGTAATACATTTTTGGATATATGTCATGTACGTGTATATCCATCCTAAAAATGCATTAAAACATTATATATATATATATATATATATATGTATTAAAAAACAGATTTTTTGTATATATATTGTTTTCATAAAGGTGCATGTATAAATAAAATATATTGTTGACATATATGCTTGCTACATATAATACCATGTACAAAAATCATCATATGGATATTATTACCATCTCATATGTTTCTCTACCCAGAGAATGTATGTGAAAATCATAAATCGTCTTATAACATATATGACAACATTACTCTTGATAAAGTGCAAAATATGTCTCGTATTACATTTCCGCATGGGATAATTACAGTTATCAACCAGTTAAGGTTTTTGCTGTAGCATTTTTACAGTTCAAATGACTTTTTTTTTTTTACAGTAAATTGCAAGCATGAGAACATTTACACATCACTGCTAATGTATCAGGACTTCTGCATGTCTGTTAGGTTTGTTTTGCCAAAGATTATTATTAAATATCACTCTGATATTGTTCATTCATAACTCAAGAGACTCCATAGAGTGTGTTAATGTCCACTTTTCTCCTAAGATGCTCCAGTCTGTTGCTCTGAGGGTGAATGATACACATTCTGCTCATAATCACGTCTCACCTGTAGATGAATGTGTCATAATCCATAAAGCCCGTCTGAGAGCTGCTGCTTGAGCTCTGGGGCTCATGGGTGGTCCTGTGTTCAAGACAAGGTGCCAGAGAACAAATAATTACCAAAAACAAAGAGTTTTCTGAGAGAGAGAGATGCTGACTGGACCATGTTATTTTAAGATCAGACAGTCAGTTTTGCACAAATTCCTCTGAGAATAGCAAAGAAACACATTTTTAACTATAGCAGACTGAGCTTAACGAGCCATTTTAACATTGAGGCTATAATTAAGAATAGCTGATTATTGTTTGACCTGCTTGCATTGTGTTGTTTGCTGCTTGTCTGTAGACAGTTTGTAGCATAACGTCAGCAAAACTTGTAAAATAATAATAAAAAAATAAAATTAAAATAAAAAAATAAGAATAAAACTTGTAGTTTTAAATGTTAAAGTTTATCATTAAAAAAAGTAATTGATTTGCCAAAATTATGTTATAATAAGAGTAATAATAAGTAATAAGTAATAAAACAATTTAAAAAAAAAGATGGGGAATCATTTTTTCTGTTTTTCTTTTGTTTTATTTCTTTTTTTAAATGTATTAAATATTTTAGTTTATTATAAGAAGTTTATAATAAAAAAATTATACACACAGAATCGTTATTTTCTTTTTGGAGAGAGAGAGAGAGCGATAACATTTTTCTTTTGTGATTTAATGTTAAATGAGATTTTTTTAAATTAATTTTAGTTTTATTTAAAATTTTATAATTTGTATCATATTTTCTTTTGTGATTTAATACAAAAAAGATGGGATTGATTCATTCATTTATTAAATATTTTAAAATAATTCTATAATTTTATTATAAAAATATTTTACACACACAAACACACTATATCCTATATGTCTTTGTGATTTAATAACTCATGCATCATTTTATTATGCAAATGTTGCTAATTGTCTACTGCAGGTTTAACGAGGTCAGAGAGTCGCTCGTCATTCCTGCTGTCAGGAGATTCTGCTTAGTAACCCGTTGTCATGGTGGTGGTCCTGCGCTCTGATTGGATGAGAGATGAGGCCTCAGGGACTTTTTCTTCTTCCCAGACAGAAAGCAGAGCAGGAGGAAGATGTTGCGTAACTGACACGCTTTCATCTCTCACCCACACACTCTCTCTCTCTTACCTTTGTTATAATAACAGAGAGAGTGATGGAACACACAATACATCAACACACAGACAAAAATAGAAAGTGTAGAGAAGAATAATGAATGAGAGAGACAAACGCATGTCTCCTGCAAAACCAGAATGCTTCCATTATAATCAGCAGAGCAGTATGGTTGATTATAATGAGAGCGCTCTGGTTTGTTGCGGTGTGGTTATGGTCGACCACACCAGCTACACTACTAGTTACGCGCTAAACCGAACAATTATAATCAACAATGCATGAAAATGTCATATTGTTGCTCATAAAGGGAGGGTTTTCATTGTAGCATCAATTTCTTAAGGTCAGGGCGATTTTGAAGAAATTGATACTTTTATTCAGCAAGGATGCATTATATTGATCAGAAGTGACAGTAAAGACATTTATAATGTTACAAAAGATTTCTATTTCTAATAAATGCAGATGTTGGGGTCAGTGAGATTTTTTATTTTTTTTATAAAGAAATTAATACTTTTATTCATCAAAGATGCATTAAAGACATCCAAAGTGACAGTAAAGACATTTATAATGTTACAAAAGATTTCTATTTCAAATATTGAAATAGAAATTTCGTTTTCTGCCAAATTTGTAACTTTTCGTAACATCAAAGAATCCTGAAAAATAACAAAATAACACAAATATAAACTGTTTTCAACACTGATAATAATTAGAAATGTTTCTCGAGCAGCAAATGTGACGCTGAAGACTGGAGTAATGATGCTGAAAATACAGCTGCAGATCACAGAAATAAATTACATTTTAACAGATATTCACATAGAAAACAGCTGTTTTAAATTCTAATAATATTTCACTATTTTACTCTATTTTTGATCAAATAAATGCAGCCTTGGTGAGCAGTAGAGACATTAAAAATCCACCCACACTTGATGACAGCGAGTTGCCATTGCAGCAGATTTAGGAAAGCATCCAATGCAACTGAAGCTCTGGCAGTGGGTTAAAGTGAGAGCAGCGGTCAAATATCAAAGCCAGATGTGTCCAAAGAAACAAATTTCCCCTCCCTTTCTTCATGTATTTCTCGAAACAACAACCCTGAATGCATATGGAGCGCATGTGTGCAGAAATCATAATGAATCATGTCTGGACGAGGCCTTTGTGTCGCAACTTTTAGCTTCTCAGTGACGTGCGAACCATGAACTACAGTGCTTTCATCTGAAGGAATCGTTTACACTGCACAGTTTCTGAAAGGGAACGGAATTCGCTGCTAAATATTGTCTGTTTTGGCCTTGAATTCATCCGTCGAGCCAGCAGCTCTCCATGCGGCCGTTTTTTGAGTCGGTAATGGCTCAGTTTTGGGGTTTTTGGCTCTCCAATTCCTCATCGTTTGGAACAGAACAAAACGGGACAGATCCTGTAACTGGAGAAACGCGAGCATCCGCTCGACTCATTCAAGCTCGCCGGCCAAATGAGAAACAAATGTTTCTTGTCAGACGCTGTTGGCCGGGATCCCTGGACCCCTCAAACGTCCCAGAATGCACTGCGGCAGCACAAAGGGAGTTGGAGAGCTGTTCCGTTCACAACGTATCGGATGGCGCTTTGTGTCTTATCGTTTTGAGTTCATCTCGCTTGCTGTGAACTGCAGCCAAGATGGACACAAGAGGGGAAATGATTATTAGTGAATGAAAAGAAGAATGACACTAATGCACAAAACACATCATGCAAAGAGCTGATTTTGAGATTTATATATGTATACAGTTGACAAACCTCAGCAAGGCTGCATTTATTTGATCAAAAATACTGAATAAATTTGAAATATTATTACAAATCAAAATAGCTGTCTTCTATGTGAATATCTATTAAACTGTAATTTATTTCTGTGATCAAATCTGTATTTTCAGCATCATTACTCCAGTCTTCAGTGTCACATGATCTTCAGAAATCATTCTAATATGCAGATTTGCTGCTCAAGAAGCATTTCTGATTATTATCAATGTTGAAAACCGTGATACAGTTTGTTTTTCAGGATCCACAGATGAATAGAAAGTTCAAAAGAACAGCATTTATTTGAAATAGAAATCTACTGTAACATTATAAATCTCACTTTTCATCAATTTAATGCATCCTTGATGAATTAAAGTATGAATTTCTTTAAAAAAATAAAAATAAAAACAACATGTGAAATGATATATTTATTATAAATTTAAATGAAACATATATTTATTCCATGAATGAGTTCTCTGTATTGGTACGATGGAAATAGAAAATAAGTATAAAATAATAACAATACTAATCATCTTGTAGGCAGATAAACCTCATAAAATGTACATATACAATGTCAAAAATACAAATAATTTTTAACTCTTTGTTTTGTTTTTCAAAGTACTGCTTTTTGGCAAATTGCATTGAAACCAATGGAGCTCAAACACCATCATAGTTGCTCAAATTTTTACAGCCTTTCCAAAACACATATATGTGTCAAAACTTAGGGTTGCATTCATGACCCTAAATGAGAAAAAGTCACAAAATTTCAAGAAGAAATAATAATAATAATAATAATCTTGTAAGCCCTGAAACCTAAAAATACAATGTAAAACATACAAATAATTTACAGTTTTGAACTGATTTTTGGCAAATTGCATGGAAACCAAAAGAGCTCAATTTGACTCCACAACACCATCATAGTCACTGAAATTTACAGTATAACACATATACGTGATGAAATGAGAAAAATTCACAAAATTTCAAGAAGAAACAGTGTTTCAAGAATAAACTAATCATCTTGTAGGAACTGAAACCTCATAAAAATACCAGCAATGCAAGATTATTTTCATAATTCAGATTGGTTGTGACTGACAGCGCAATCGATTGGTTTTAGAGCATCTTAGAGATTAAATCAGATTAGTAAGGCTCCAGGTACGGTCAGGAATGAGCAGAATAAGGCCAGAGGTCACAGGGTCACTTGGTCAGCGGTTAACTGCTGTGTGTCCAGCAATAACAAGTTCTGTTCAATGCACCTTTGCCTTTCAGTATGACGAGTGACATAATGCTCTTCGGCTGCCTGAGTTCGGTTAGCTCATAGTTGTTTATTTTCACAGTATTGGAAAATCTCCTGTGTTCTCCGTAGGATCCTCTTTTCCTGGAGAAAGAGTTTTCCTGGAAGCCGCCGATGGCTGATGGTGACGCGGCAGGAGTTTATTGATTCACCGTGCCCGAGGCGTTTAGATTACCTAGCGGTACGTGACCTTTCATGCATGGATTCTGTCATTCAATATTGAGATGTCAGATAGAGAGCTGTTTGTGCTACGTTTAAATCGGGAGTAATCCATCAGAACACAAAAGTGTCCACCAGTGTCTTCTCATAGACCGTTTGTGTTGTCCCATTGGTTTCCAAAAGAGTCATGTAAAAACAGAAAACCTCTTTTGTAGCTTGTCAGACACTCGACAAAAAAATATGAGATATTATGAACTTCTGTTGTGCTAAAAACAAAAGTTCCTCTCTTTGTGTTGGAGGTCATTTTGATCCACATATTTTAATGTTCAAAATTAGCTGCACAGACACAAAATAAAGACTTTTTTTGTCATGACTAGGTGCAAATGACTACAACTAAGCATAGGTATAAATAGCATCTAATGTTATTTGTACTATTTTTTGCTATTTGGCGAATTGCATGGAAACCAGTGGAGCTTATTTTGACCCCACAACATCATTGTAGTCACTCAATTTTGCCTTTCCAAAATACATTTGTCTGTCAAAACTTAGGGTTACGTTCATGACCCCAAATGAGAAAAAGTCACAAAATTTCAAGAAGAAATAAGTAGTTTAACCACTGTTTCAAGCAGCTAAAAAAAATCACAGGTCAAATTGATCTGCACCACAATAAAAGTAATTATTGTCGTCCACACAGCAGGACATGGACTTGATCTGGAGGTAGAGTACACACTATATTGCCAAAAGTATTGGGTCGCCCCCTTCTAATGAACAGGTTTGACTACTTTAGTAATTTCTATGAGTACAAATCTTAATGTTAAAGCATATAATGATATTCTAGGGAAT
>JAFVLL020040554.1:0-27174 GCA_021397915.2 Tor tambroides
ACAAAGGCTTGCAGTAACTAGTTCAAAGTTTCTGTAAATCTTCTTTTTTTTTTTTTTTTTTGTAAATGTGTGATGAAATACATTTACATGAATTTTACATTTTCATGGATGCTTTTCTTTTAATGCTTAAACTTGAGGAAAAGTACAAGTCATCAGTTACATTTTGTTTCAATAGTCCACTTAGGCATTGTACTAACTATAAGTAACTTTGCAGCTACATGTCAACTAACTCTCATTAGAGTTTTAGTAGACTGTTAGGGTTAGTAGAGTTAAGTTGACATACACTTGCAAAGTTACTTCTAGTCAGTAGAATGTCTGTTGATGGACCATCAAATGAAGTAGCAGTCTACTAACACTTTAATGGCTGGTAGTAGTTGACATGTTGCAAAGTTATTTATAGTTAGTAGTTTCACAGTTCTTCACAGAAGTACGCGAGAAGCTGAAAGATCTTAAATAAGTGATACCAGTACATCAAACTAAGTTTAGGATCTTGTTTTACTCTAAACCGACTAGTCATACGCATACAAATGACCTGAATGAGTCTGTTTGAAAGTTAAACCATGGTAAAGTAAGAAATGCACCATTTGATGAAACCTGTATCTCAGCTTCAGGAATTCAGAAGAAAAATGTAGATCTTATCTGTTAAAACGAGCACAGAAAAAACTGCACACAGCAAGACAGCATTTTTAATAAAGACGATGCAATAGTAAGAAATACTGTTATTTTATTTAAGAATAAAATAAATCGAATAATTTATGACATTTGTTGAGTGGAAAAAATAACTGTCTCTATGTATTTAATAACAGTCAATGCAATCATGCTTCAGCATTTTTTAGTCAGCAGTGTAGTACAGCTCTTGCTCAGATGTGGCTTTGCATTGTGATTCCTATCTCTGTTTCTAGAAAAGCTCTGTGCAGTTTCCTGTGTGATCAATGTGCTCTGCTGACTTTGCTCTTGGCCTAATAACTCTTAACATATTGTTGATTTATGTAGTGTAAAACACCTCATAATTTATCCCAAGCGATTATAATTACAGTTAAACATGATTAGAATAAATGGAACTGTTTTCCAGAAATAAATCTTCATTTCCCAAACAATAAAAACCTATAATGTATAAACATTCAGAGAGTGCTGACTTAAGATGCGCTTTGCATTTTGTACCTCACAAATGTGAATATGATATAAATTAGTTTGACCATACCTGGACATGAAATCCATGTCCTGGCCTGTATTTCTAAAATGCCTAAAATGTCAGAATTTTGTCTTTGTTTTCCCTATTAACGTTATTTCTATACTTCGCATAGTATCTGCTTTGCATTGACCATTCTCTGTAGATCCCACATTCTTGCACCAATATCTGCACACTATTGGTCAAACTACTTTTCAGTCATTACCCTCAGCAAGTATGAAAACAATAGGAAAACAAAGGCTAAAATATTTGAAGCAATTTAAATTATAATTATACATTATACATGCTTCAGTACTAATTTAGATCCACAAAAATGATGTTGCCCTTACATTTTGTTGATTGTGTGTGGCACTGTGTGAAAATGGATGTGTGGCATGAAAACGGTGTCAAGTGCAGCAGTCTGGTGCTGAATGCATAAGAGTTGGCAGCCATAATTGTATTAGACACAAGATATCAAACCAAGTGGGATTTATTTATAGAAATATAGCTAAAGCACATTTTAGGACAGTGTTTAGACACCTTACGGTTGCCAGAAGTTTAGTGGGTCATGTTCATAGTTCATGTGGAAAACTAGACGCGTGGTTATTCGACTACTACGACACCTGTGGGCTCCTGAAGGCAAAGACTGTAGGGACTTTGTTTACCTTCCCACACTATGATCTTCGGACCACTTGGTTAATAAGGTAAGGGCACAGAAAAATGATGATTGTTCAGAGAAAAGTTCGAGCTAATTTGTCTACAGATGACACTTGGTTTGATATTTCTGTGTAGTGACAATCAGGTATTTTAAAGTGCTTTTAAGTGCACTTTCAGCATCATCCAACCATAAAGATTTTGTAGTAGTGTGGATGAAGTGGGCATTAGTTTTCATGGCTATACAGTGCTCTCTAGTGGCACACGTGGAGAGGTGCGCTGCTCAATGAAGGACAAAAAACAAAAGAAAAGCTCTCAGTCCGCTGAAATTGGCTGATCATCTAAAACACTTCTTTAAGACCTGACAGGTTCATCTTGGCAGAATGAGCAAGCCTGTTATCTGCAGCTGACACTCATGCACATCTCTGTCATTTGTTGTGTGTTTTATTTATAGGGTGTGAACCACAATGTTTTCCTGAGTGTGTTTCTTTCTGCATTTTACCTCCGATTATAGTGTAGCATCACTGATCCCAAATGCCTTATGAGTGTGATTACTGCCCACATTAATAGTTTAAGATGATGCATGCAGTCCAGAACATCATCATTTCACCGAAACTTCACTGACGCAAGTCAATGTTCCTTCGTGACCGGTCTGTGACTGGCTAACACTAGGTGGTACCATTACAGTCAGGCCTAAAATTACTCTCTAGCCTTTGACTTTCACTGTCTCTCAGTGGAGAAATGATCCTCTAGATGTTTCTCTTCATTAAGCATCTGAATCTAAACCATCTGCACTAAGACACACATTCATTCCGGAAACTCAAAATTGCTCTTGTCAGTGTTTTTACTTGATTCTCTGTTCAAGCTTGAAACCACGTGGACTTTGAAATGTTGTTTTTCAGAACTTGTAGCTTTGTCATTTGAATAGATGAAATCGCTTGCGTTGCAGTATTCTTCACTTACTAGTTGCTTAGGACGAAAGAGTCTAATGTAAATGCAAATGGTGTCTTCTTTATGCATTTACAAAGCCAAAGTCTAATACTTTGAGTGTCATGCTTCAGAGATTTCATCTGAAACTGTTTTTAACAATTGTTAAACAATTGTCAACATTCAGTACCCATTTATGTGACATCTATATGGTAATATACAATAAAATAAACATTTAACTGTTGCATTAACACAATTTATGGATGTAGGTAGTATTCTCTATATTCTATTTTTCTGGCAAGCTAATAATTCAAATGACACCTTTAGATTATTTACTGTACACACACACACACGTTTGTTTTTGTGAAAAGTGGGGACATCCCATAGGCGTAATGATTTTTATACTGTACAAACTGTATGTGCTATTGCCCTACACCAACCCTACACCTAACCATACCCCTTACAGGCAACTTTGTGCTATTTCAGATTTTCAGTACACTCCATTCTGTGTGATTTATAAGCGTTCTGAAAAGTGGGGACATGGGGTAATGTCCTGAAAAAGTCACCTTCACCTTGTAATACCTTGTCATACCCTTGTCATTATACAAATGTATGTCCTCATTTGTCACAAAAATGAGTGCGCGCGCACACACACACACACACACACACACACACACACACACACACACACATACATACATACATACGTTATTATGCATTGTCAGAACAAATCATTTTTACACATTAAAAACAAACACTCAGAAATTGCTAGTAAATTTCACAGTTAATTATGTTGTGTTAGTTAATACAGCTGTTCATTTATGTTAGATAAAATGCTTTAGAAGTAAGGTTCCAATTGTTAACTATATTTAATGCTTCAACAACTAACAATGAGCAATGCATTGTTACAGTATTTATTAATTTTTGTTAAAATTATTTAATACAAGTACAGCTGTTCATTGTCAGGTCCATTCAGTAACATTAATAGATACAACTTTTGATTTTCATAATGTATTAATAAATGTCGGAATCGACATTAACTAAGATTTATTAACTCCTCCTCCCACCCCACTGGAGCCACGTAGAGCACTTTTTATGATGAACGGATGTGCTTTTTGGGGCTTCAAAATCTCAACACTCATTCACTGCTATTATAAAGCTTGGAAGAGCCAGGGCATTTTTTATTAAAACTCAGACTATATTCGTCTGAAGTCATACACACCTAGGATGGCTTGAGGGTAAATCATGGGTTAATTTTCATTTTTGGCATCTCATTGTCATGTTCAACAAACCAGTTTAAGATTATTTGAGTTTTGTGACATGGCACATTATCTTTCTGGGTGTAGCCATCACAAGATGGGAACACTGTGGTCATAATGGTCAGCTACAATACTCAGGTAGGCTGTGGGGTTTAAACAATGCTCAATTGATACTAAGGGGCCCAAAGTGTGCCAAGAAAATATCATCCACACCATTACATCCATGCTTTCATGTAGTTTGCCCCAAATTCTGACCCTACCATCTGAATGTTACAGCAGAAATCGAGACTAGTCAGTCTTTTTCTAATTTTCTGTTGTCCATGTATTTTTGGTGAGCTGTGTAAACTGTGGCCTTAGTTTGCTGTTCTTAGCTGACAGGAGTGGCATTTGCTGTGGTCTTCCGCTCCTATAACCTTTCTGCTTCAAGTTTCGACGTGTTGTGTATTCAGAGATGCTCTTCTTCATATCTCGCTTGTAACAAGTGGTTATTTAAGTTACTGTTGCCTTTTCTATGAGCTTGAATTAGTCTGGCAGTTCTCCTCTGACCTCTGGCATCAATAAGGCATCTTCACCCACAGAACACCCACTTTTGAACTTCAGCAATTCGTTTTGATCAAGTCTGCATGCCTAAATGCATTGAGTTGCTGCCATGTGATTGGCTGGTAGTTGAACAAGGGTATGTGTGTGTGTGTGTGTATGTGTGTACCTGTTTTTATATTCCGGTGGGGACTTAAACCTGAATACACACGTGTGTGTGTGTGTGTGTGTGTGTGTGTGTGTGTGTGTGTGTATATATATATATATATATATATATGTATATATGGGTAGTAACTGATTACATGTAATCTGGATTACATAATCAGATTCCAAAAATCAAGTACTCATAATTAGAATATCTTACATTTTATAATGCTAATAATCAGATTACAGTTACTTTTTATGGATTACTTGATTACATATTATTCAAACATTGGCAATAAATCATTCATAATTTGCTGATTCTCCCTAAATCATCTTTTTCTCTTTTAAATGTTCCTTTTTAAAAATCCTACTGTGTGTCATGCCATTTAACTTTGACTTATTTGACTTATTCACAATATAGAAGGCCATGTAAATGTCATGTAAATAAATTTGCAAACCATGTTTCTGAATTTCAGTGAAAAAAGCATCTCTCATGCAATTATTAGACAATGTATGTATGAAACAAATAATTATGCAAGTTACTGAAAACTGGTGATGTATTGCTGTGAAACACTTTCATCATCATCATCATATCCTTTGACTTTCAGTAACTGTTGATTCTGGAAGTCAGGACAAAAATTGTTGAAATCTGAAAGACTTTGGGCGTGTAATGTCATTGTTATTTTCATGTTTATTAATGTTTGTTCATGTAATGCAGTGATTCCCAAATGTTTTTGTCAGCTGAACCCCTTTGAGATTAAATATTTACAAATTAAAAACAAATTAAACATTTCTATTTTAATGGTTTAAGTCTATAATTACTTTTAATTAATTTTACATTTTTATGATTTAATTAGTTGTTATATATATGTGTGTGTATATTTATATATTTATATTTATATACACACACACACATACATACAGATTCATATTATGTAGACATTTATATACATATATATAATAACATTATATATATATATATCTTTTAAAAATTAAAATGGAATAAAAGTATGTTGGAATGTCCATGATGTCCTTGAACTTGTGAACGTCTGCAATGTGAGTCATATTTTATCGTTCATGTTAAGGGTTTATTCTCTGGTAAGCTTTTTTTCTCCCTTGCGGAGAAGCAGCGCAATGGTACAACCCTGGGGTTGAAATTAACACGTTTCTCGTATCACTCACCATCTCTCTTATACATGCAGAAATGCAAGTCCTCCCTCAAAATTCACAAACACAGTGTCAACCGCTGCCTTCAAGCGACACTCACGCTTATGCTGTCATAGCCCACAAAGTTTCCTGGGACCGGAGAAAATGAAGCCGGGGAAGTTCAGCTGGTACGGATGAGTCGGATACTTCCTTTTCAATTAAATGAGCTATGGGCTTTGGAGACCGCACCCACAGTGACCACAACATCACAACTTATATGTCATGAAGCCCACAAGTCTTTAAGTAAAAATGATGACATGGTGGTCACAAGACAATTATGCTGAACAATGCAACTCTGGGAAAAGTCAAGTTATATACTCTATATACATATATGTATATAAAATATCAAATAGTTAGTTTAACCATAAGCAGTTCTAAGTTGCATTACTAGGGTAGAACCACACAAGGTGAATTCCAGAAATACAGACTGTGGGCAGAAAACACTTGTAAAAAAAAAAATTTCTTTTTTTTTTTTTTTTTTGTTCTGAGCAGCTGATGGTGTTAAGAGACAAGTAGAGAAATGTAGACGCTGATCACCTGAAATGAGTCACTCCTCTTTCTCGGATTCAGGAAAAGCCCATTATGCAACTTCGCAAAATAACAAAAATGTGCTGACACTTGGCTATTTTTTTTTTAATTATTTCAATAAAATTAATGTACTATATATTAGTTTGATAATATTTTTATGCAATATTTTGTATTTGTAGGAGATTTTGGTATTATACACTCTCTGATAAAAGGTACAAAACTGTCACTGGGGCAGTATCCTAAGATACAAAAGCTAAAAGGTCCATCTTTGTACCTTATGTACCCCTAAATGGTACAGATTAGTAGCTTTTAAAGGATACCGGTCCACAGATTTGTGTCTTTTTTTTCTAAATGTAGCTCAACTGTGAAGGAAAACAGTTGACTGAAAAACAGGTCAGTGTAACGAGTCCACTGAAGGCGAGCGTAGTGATGAACCCAAGTGCAGTTTATTTACAAACGTGAAATCCAAAGTACAAACATAATCCGAGACTTGACTTGACCAGAACAGACTTGACTTGGAACAGACTTGACATGGCATGAACAAACTAGACTCACCAACAGCAGGTTACAACATCAATACACGACCAGGATCAATGGCAAAGACATAGCTACTTATAGCAAACAATCAGGGTCACATGACAAGAACCAACCAATAGGGACCAGACACATGACTAGGACAACCAATCAGAACATGACACATTGAACAAGGGAACCAAGAGCAAAGAGACATGAGGGCAAGGGAAGCATGACACAAACAGGAACCATAACTAAACTTCAAAATAAAAGACATGAAAACATGAACATGAAACAAACCCCAAAACAGACCTTACAGTCAGTTATACAGTTTAATGCTCATTATTCATAACTATCTGACTACACAAGTATGTTTGATCAGGTTTTCCAGAGAGCATGTAATAATGATATATAGTAATATATTAACAAATGGGAAGATCTGTATGAGTATTCTGTTTGATTACCATAGAACGTAATTTCGATTTTCGTCACTTGTACCAGTTTCTGAGAACAAACCAAAAGTGTTGACAGTTATGCACTTACAGTGGGTTTTAAAGTGCAAATTGTTGAAAACAATTTCATTATTGTCTATGTGTAAACTACAAAAAAAAAGTGAATTTATGAAAACGATGACGACTTGTGCAGACATGCTTTCACCATCTTGGTTGCTTGCTTTTACTGCTCTGTAGAAGAATGCGTATGTGCGCAGGTGCGTGGTATTTCTTTATAAAGTGACATCGTCAACTACTGGCCTGGCATGCATAATACAGTGTTTTTAGTCATTTACGTGGATCTGTGTGAAGTGGGATTGTTCTGACAATTTTGAAAAAACCCTTCTTTCCTTTTTATGTAGCAACATAGTTTTGGTGCTATGAATGACGTGCACATAAATGTAAATAAACTCAATAAACTGTTGCATGAATGAGAAGCTTTGTGTCAACACTCCTTAAATGACCCTTCGCAAAGACCTGCCCCACCCCCCCCCCCCCCCCACACACACACTTAATTACTGGAGAGCAGGTTACTTTTGATATGAAACAAAGTCTCAGCTTTCAAATTTTGTCATTTTTAAGAAATACAAACAATAAATGGGTCAGTATCACCATAGAGTGCCTTTCAACCCTCAAAATACTCAAAAATTTGGGTTTTAATTTTCCATTTGCTTTGTCATGTCATAAATAGTAGACACTCAAGTACTATCGAAACATATTAGCTGAGCTCCCACACATTTTTTTAGATAATTATGTGCCATTATTCGATGCATAAACCATAAGCTATGTCCACCCTGTCATGGATATATATATTACTGTTAAATACGTTTTCATTGCAAAATTAAGATGCAATTTTTATTTTCTGAAAGGTGTGATCTCCCTCTCCTAAACAGGGTTATTTGTTTGCTTTCTAATTATAAATACATAAAAGATTTTAAACCATGTGTTTTAAAAGAAACCATTTTTTCTTATTTGGAGAAAACTGTGATATTTGGAAGCAGTTTTTTGTTTGCATGTTATTGCCCCCACACCTAGCTATTGAACACACTGGATTATATAGCCTAGATATGATTGAATTATTATTTAAAATATTATTGTAAAGTAACAAGATGACAGGGTGAACCACCACATTACAGGGTGGACACATAAAGCAGAACACACAAAGCATGACAAAATATGACAATGAAACATTTATTCAACTTTGGAAAAAAGTAATATAATAATAATAAATAATATAATTACATTCTCAATCACATTGATATACCCCCCCCCCCTCTATTGTTTTTTGGCAATATTAACTACAAATGAATGCTATGTCCACCCTGTCATATGTATGTCCAGCCTATCGAGCAGGCATGGGCATTTTGAACTTCAATTAGCATATTAGCTAAATAGTTAGTCTGGTTGTTGAAGAGAATTTGGTATATTTAAACTTACATATTTTGAAAATACTGTATTCTAATCACTTCTGGCATATTTTATGCCGACAGGGTGGACATGTTAAGTTTTGGCAAAGCAAGTAAGCAAGCACATACGAAGAAAATATGTCAACTGAAAAGTCACCAATTTACTCACCGCAGCCATTGAAATTCCCGCCACTGAAGAGACAAAAAATCTGTTGTCCTGATGTCACTAAATGGAATGGCCTTTTCTTAAAGGGGCGGATTCCCCAATACGACAGGGTGGACAACCATTCAAGGGACATGGACAAACTCTTCTTTTTTATTAAATAAAAATATCATTTTTATTACCAAATGATCAATACACTCAAATTGAGTAATCTCTTATTTAACAAAAATAGTACTAGGAGAACAAAATTTGTAAATTTTATGATTTGACAATATTCTATTGTCATTCAAATTTAATGAGCAGTGCATGGGACATAGCAAAATAACATGCATCCTCTTACACAAAACTAATGCTTTTGTTATGAATATAACAACTTAGCCTAATATAATACACCCTTTCATAGTCATTTTTATGTTAAGTTATCATGGTAAATGAGTTATGTACAGGACACCAAAAGGCACCCTACAGTGATATTGACCCAAATACCGTTTTGCGGCTCTTTAAAGGGGTCATGAACCGAGAAACCAAAATTTCCTTGATTTTTTGACATATATGATGTCATTGTACTATAAAAACATCCTGTAAATTTCAGAACTCAAATCTTTGTCATTAGTCTAAAAACAGCTTATGTTCAAGGCAGTCTGCTAAAACGACAGCTTATGGAATGTTCTACTCTATGATGTAATAGTGTGGATAAGCACCGCCTCCGCAGAAGAAGATCAATGCCTGCTTCTATATCGCTGCCTGTTTAGCCCCGCCCACCGATTCGCGCATGAAGTGTTTACGAGAGAGGTGAATGTGCAGGTCTATGCAGAAACCAAACGATAAAGATGGCTCTGAAGACAACAAGATGCTGTGCAGTGCCAAGTTGTGGAAAAAACAGTGTTTGCATTGCCTTCCTTCTGATCCCAACATTAGGAAAGAGTGAATGAACTTTATTTTTAATGAAGATCCAGACCGTGTCAGTAAGAACTCGGTCCTTTGTTCACTTCATTTTACCGTGGATTTGTTTACAAACAAGGCACAACTTGACACGGGATTTTCAAAAAGCTTGAAACTAAAAGACAATGCTGTGCCAACTATATTGGATCTGAGAGTAATGCTGCAACAGTACAGTTTTTATTACGTGGTCACTATTGCTTTGTGTCTTCTTACAGATCATTTGATATGTATTGAGTTATTTATGCATTTTTGACCTAAGTCATAGCAAATAGCCTATTACTTCTAAATTATGGTGTTTTTTGATGTCAAAATCCTGATAACATTATAAGTGGACCTCAGAGAACAGTACAAAATAAAAAACATTGGCAGTCCATGATCCCTTTAATGCGTCATGACAGATCACTGTAGCGTCTCAGTTCAAGCGGCACGTGAAACGATCATCTCTTTACTAGTTATAGCATGAAATAAACATGAATGAACATCAGAAGTTGCAACTGCGGAAAGACCTCAGTACACATAATTTTACAAGTTCACTGACATTACTCTCTGGTTTGTTTGTCTGACAAAAATGGCAGATTCGCCATTATGATTGGTCAGATCGCTTGTCAATCAAACTCCCTGCGAAGAGTCAGTTATGTTGTTCTTTTAATAGAATGGAATTCAAATTCTACACATCTGTCCTGAATACTGAAGAAACACTAAACACAATGAAATTTTGTATTTAATTTATTATTACAATTTATTAATTGAGTGTTGAATGTTTTGTACATGAGTGTTCAATAAGAGTGTTGAATAAAAAAGTTCAGATATCATTGATGACACATTGAATGACACTGCGATGAGTCATTCATTTGCAGTTCAGTGTAAGCTGCTATTATTTACAGCTTGTGAAGGTGGGGCCTATATTAATTATTGTATTATCATCAACGGATTTCCCTCAGCACAGCTACAGAAACTCACAGGCCCACCTCTTCCTGATTAGCTTTGAAATAAAGTGTGAAAGCACCCAGCTGAGCAAGTTCCTCATACAAGACAATGTATAAATATCTCTACTATGACCTTTTAGATATTAATGTAAACTGTGTCAGTACCACAAAAATTTCTACAGAAACCTCTGACACCCACATGAATTGTCTGCTTATTGAGATAAAATTCCACAAGAGATATTGCACATACCCAAAGACTAGTTCACAAACAAAAACTGTCATTATTTACTCACGCTCATTTCGTTCCAAAAACATTTGGGGTTTTTTCTGTCAAATACGAAATGTGAAAGTCTTGGCCACTTTTTATGTTAACCTAAATCTTAATGTGGTGCTTTATTTCAAGAGGAAACACTGTTGAAATAATGCTTATTTTCATATTGATATTCCCAGGACCTCTATTAAAGGAATAGTTCACCCACAAATGAAAATTTGATGAGGCTCAGGCCATCCAAGATGTAGATGAGTTTGTTTCTTCATCAGATTTTGAGAAATGTAGCATTACATCATTCGCTCACCAAGGATGCTCTGCAGTGAATGGGTGCCGTCAGAATGAGAGTCTAAACAGCTGATAAAAACATCACAACATACCACAAGTAATCCACACCTCTCCAGTCCATCATTAATGTCTTGTGGAGCCAAAAACTGCATGTTTATAAGAAACAAATCCATCAAGATGGTTTTAACTTCAAACCATCACTGAAATATGAGTCCTCTGTCCATAATATTGATTTTTCCAATGAAAAAAGCCATCGCACGTCCTGATTTTGCTGAGTTAGATGGGTTCCTAGGTCAACACAACATTTTAATCACAAAATTTAGTCTTGACCATATCTCTACATCTAAATCTAACTTTACCCATGAGTAATCCCTAAAATCAGAGGAAATGATACATGAATGATACTGATGTACAAGCACCAAACACTGATTGTAAGCCTAAACTTCACAAAAACTATAAACTGGTTCTTGGAATCTGATTGGTTAATCAAATTGTTGTTCCAGGGTCAACAAAGATGTTGATCCAGGAACATGTCGCACTTGGTAAAATCAGGTTAGAAAAAGCCATCTCGTCTGAATCAGGAGAGAAATCTGCACAGATCAAGTGAAAACAGTCCAAAACAGCTCTAAACAAATATGTGGGTGGGTTTTGATATGAGAGGACAACAGGAGATGGACTTTTTCACTGGAGGAAGTGTTATTATGGATTATTTTGGCCAAGAGTGATGGTTTAATGATGGATTTGTTTCTTACAAACATGCAGCTTTTCACTTCACAAGATGTTAACTGATGGACTGGAGTGGTGTGGATTACTTGTGGATTATTGTGATGTTTTTATCAGCTGTTTGGACTCTCATTCTGACGGCACCCATTCACCACAGAGCATCCATTGGTGAGCAATGCTAGATTTCTCCAAATCTGATGAAGAAACAAACTCATCTACATCTTGGATGGCCTGAGGGTGAGCATATTTTCAGCAACTTTTCATTTTCAGGTGAACTATTTCTTTAACCATCAGATGGGCCAGCTTCATATTTAAACAACTTTCTGTTGTATCCCTATCAGGACTGTTTCTTTGCTTTCAAGACCATGCTGCATGCATTATATCAATTGAGAATTATTATTTAAAAGATCCCAGGATTATTATATAACAACAAAAATGAACTTTTATTATAATAAAATGATCCTTTTCGTACTGTAGTTCGTATATATTCCCACCCAGTTTTCCTCTGTGGGCAGTATAGCATTCTTAATGAAACACCAGTATTTTCCCCTTCAACCGATTTAGAAACATGGTTTACATCACGGAGGTATAAGCGTATGTGGTATTAGTTTCCTGCTTTATGGTGTATATAAGGGTTAGAGTGCAGAATGAGATCATTATCTCTAGAAAGCATCACTGCGAACAAGAACATGAAACTGCTAAGTCTTCTCGTCACACTTCTTGCTCTTAGCTATGCGACCTCGAACACCGCTACGGTCTTCTCTGAACTGCTGCACAGTCTTGAAAAACTTGAGAAGCATCAGTTCAATGTAAGTGAATTATTTTTACATTAAGGCGTGAGAGAGGAAGACTTGTGTTTTGACATTTGATTTGGTAGCGGATGCTTGCCATACTGATCATGCTTGATTTAGAGAGAAATATTTGTCGTTGGCTACTAATATGGACTAATAATATGTTGCACACATTCTCTGATATCAACCGACTTGTGTTTCAATTTCTAGGCACTCAATAAATCAGTACGAATCCAAACACCTCAAGAAGTAAAGAACGCAGTGAGTATTTTGTGTCGTTTTCTCTGTATTACAGTACATTGAAACAATTGCTTTACACATAATAATAAATTGCATGAATGTATTCTTATGGGGATTGTTTTTTAACCACAGTGTGATTGTGAGGACTCAATTGCAGGACACCTGAAGCACTTTCTGCGGTCATTTAAAATTGTAATACCCAGAGTCCAGTTAGCCAACATTTTGGACAACCTGGATTACTTCAATCTTAGAATCAAGGTAAGACTTTGATTTGAATTATCTGCACCGTCCATTGGGCTCTGTTTAACCCCTGACCTCACCATGAATTCTTGTTAAACATTCTCATCATTTTAACATCTCTGTTCAATTATAGAAGAGTTCTGTGTCTTAAAGACAAAGCAGTTATGCAGCATAGAAAGATGAGATAGTTTATTCGTTTAAATAATGCAATGCATATGTTTTGTCTTTTGATTTTTCCAGCCGAATGACAACTGTAGCTTCAAAACGCATAACCTGACCAGTCTGACAACAGACAATTTCAAGAAGTCCATTCAGAATTACATTGAGTTCATCCAAAACTGGAATGCACACTGCAAATAAACTCATCAGTGATGCAAATCACAAAAGTAACAAAACGGACGCCCCGCTATGGACCTGTGAATTACATATTTATTTCTTCAAAATGTCTCTTTTGTTACTCGATATCTATATATTTATTTATTCTATTTATTTATTTATTTATTTATTTTCAGTCTGTGTTGGTTGTTCTCTATCCTCATGAAACGTATCTAATTCAAAAAAGTTAATGTTATTCTTCATCACAGGAAGAAAAATGATCAACGCTATACTTTGTGTTAAAGTTTTGACTTGTATTGTAACAATACGAACATCACGTTACATAATGTTCCACAGATTTGATGTTAAATTGAATTTTGAATAAAAAGAACATTGTTAAAATCAACTTTTTTCTGTTGCCTCATTCATATTTGATCTTGATTCTTATGCCATGATGTACACACTTTAAGAAAAAAAATCCGTAGAAAAATGGAAAAGGTAATTTACAGGTAACACTTTCTGTTACGTTTATGGACATTTCCTTTAAACCTACAGCACAATGCAATACAATGCTAAGTCGAAATATTCCTTCATATTAACACAGTACACTGGACCCTATTTATACAGACTTTTCTCTCTGCTAAATGAATTTCAGTTTCTTCAGTGCCTGACAATTATAAATGCTAGACGAATGCAAAACTTCACATTAAGTTGCAAAGGTAACATATATATATATATATATATATACTCAGCAAGTCTGTATTGCTGCAGTAGCGATGTAGTCAGTTAAACTGACACAGCTGTGTATTGTTTATCTTCTCTTGGCTGTACTGATGGGATGTGGTGCATCTTGAAGGAGGCCGTGTATACAATATTAAGCCTGATGGATGGAAACAGACAGTCCCGCAGCTGCTGGCAGAGTCCTGACGAGATGGAACATCCCTAACAACACAGGAATGGAATATTCAGGAGACCAATGACAAAGAACATCCAGCTTCCAGATCGCGTTGCAAGACCGTAATGCCAGACATTGGACTTCAAGATCAATATGAAGACTTCAAGATCAATCAATTCATGGGTCTTTCTGTGAATAAGCTGCACTTTTGTGTCCCTTTGGCTGTTTTTATTAAAAATTAGAGGCACAAATCCCGTCTTGAGGCGAGATCTATTAGATATGTTAAACTTAAAATTAATCTAGCATAAAAAATTAGCTTGTTTTAAACATCAAATGCCTGAATCCCCCTTAAATAATGATTTTGTCCCATTTTGTACCCTGACCCTAATCTTGACCTTCCTGACTGTGTCCAACATTTAAAATCATGTAACCATTAAAAAAAAAAAAAAAAATCAATATAACAGTAGTAAATCTATTTTAACCATATTACAGGATGATGCTTGGGTGTTCACATTGTGACAAGAAAAGACATAATTTGTAATAAAATAAAATAAATAATTATATAAATAAATGCTTCATTAAAAAAAAAACATTTTTTACTTTGTACTTTATCTAAATACTTTGTCCTTCTGAGGTTGATGATAAACATTTTCTGCAGGCTATGCACCTCCTTACACTGACCTTCTTCACATTTGCTAAAAAAATAAACAAAATAAGTTCCAGACAGTATTTTGTACCCTATCTGTGGAAAGTGCCTTCACAGTTTTATCTGAACTCTAACATTATGTAGACTTAAACATACAGGCACCTTATCTGGACTCTGTCCACTACCACAAAGGGAGCCATCAGCTGCACTGCAATTACTTTATTTATAAACCCCATCTGGTTAGAACTGGACTAGTCAGAGACACGGACAAGACACGATGCAGTCACAAAATACACTTCATACGCTCATGTTATTGCAACACTGAGATATTTAAAATCCATGCATTTCACAATTTAGCGGGTCACTTTCTGTATTGTTTTTTTTTTTGAGACATCCAGACTTTGTAAGTCACAGTTGTGATTTTAAGTTATCATCTCAGAAAAGACATTTTTGATACAGATAGAAAGTTCCATATAAAAGTACCAAAACATTTGATAAGATGCTATCTTGACAGTCATGTCAGTTTTGTAAGGAGGAGTGTGAGAAAGAGATGGGTTTTGCTGGTTTCCTGCCCCCCAAAAAATGTGTTCTCTACCAATACTTTCAGGTTTGTTGCTTGAGATAAACTAAGTCAGACAGCAGCAGACAGTGATGACTGAAAGAATTCATACAAGTCAGACGATGATTTTGAAACTCTCAACTCAGGCCTCGGTGACTCCAGACAGATCGTCTGCTTTGAAGCTGTGATTTATGGGCTGCTGGTGGCCAAATCTAAACTCACAGATCACTGTGTCTTTGATGATTTTTCAAGTGTCCACCTTCATCAATCCAACCTGAGAAACCAGTAGCCATGTCTGCACTGATCTGGATCTGATCTTGAAACAGACTGATCTTAATCAGGAAAGAGCCGCAGAGGGAAATGATATGTGTCAGCACACCTAATACAGTCAGCTTATACACTGAGGCTTTACCAATCACGCTGGTTAACAATTTACATATCAGTATTTCTATTAAGAAATCTATTTTCCTCTAAAACATATTGTTTTGTTTTGTTTTTCTTATCAAGTCTAATAATCAGGATTTGGTTCTTAGGAAACAGATCTTTTCCAGATTTCAGTGACTATTGTGATTATAGTAATATAATCATTCATTTAAGCATTTAGCAATGGTGCAGTTCATGAGACTACCAATGAATTTGATATGCACAAGGATCAATATTTAAAATTGTGCATGTATGCTTATAAAAATTATAAAAGCTTTTCAAATTTATTGGCTGTTATGAGAATGTGGCATCAAAAATGCATTGCCACAATAAAGGCAAAAAAGTCACTTTTAAGAAAAAGGATATTTATTGGTAAAGACAATGTGTAGGTTTTTTTCTGGCAACTGATGCTCGTTTTTAGTCTTTCAAAGCACTGCAAGATAAACCAAGTTGTTGCATAAAAAAGACACAGAAAAAAGACAATTTTATAGCCCATTATAAATCTAATGCATGTCTTCTCTTTTAAAAGAAACCTGTTCTTAGGTTAAATAAAACAGTTAAGCAGCATTCATCTTGATGACAGCTTTGAGGTCAGGCTAATATCTACTCATGATTTAAGTTTTGTTGCATCAAACCCACCAACAAGGACTCTTCATCATCACAAAAGTTTCTCTCATGCAATTGTGGGTTTGATCAAATTTCAAGAGCAGGCACACTTTCCGTGAAAATAAAGATAAAAGGATAGAAACTATTTTACATAGGACTTTTTATCCTACTTTCCACACCCTCCTCATGCCATGTGTTTATACTCAACTTTTAGAAAGTATTGATCATTCTTTCAGAAGACGTACACTTATCCTTACATAAAAAGTGCATCTTGCTATCTATTTTTTCCAACAATTTTCTGTGGAATATATACAGTATACATGACAGCATTTGGACCGTAAACAGCATTTCACACTAGCGTCCAAATTGGATTACATATTTTAAAAAACAATAATAATAATAATACTACAATACAGTCATTAGAAAAAAATAATAGTCTTCAGTATGACTCACTACTTAATCATACAAAGGCACTTTACTGTAACAAATGACTAATTAGGTGACCAAAACCGTATTATCAGAAATTTTATCAGATAAGCTCAGTAGTTCAACATATTGCGTGCATCAGATATACAGGAAATATGCGATGGCTTTTAACCTTGTGAAAATAATTTTACAAACAGAATAATTGCATTTAGTAGCCTAATATGCAGAAATTAGCGTTTTAATAACGAAACAGCGTTTCTGATGAGGACCCCTAACAAGTGACACTGGATATCAAAAAATAGCCTAAGAGAGTAACAGAAATGTAAAAGCATGAAGAAACTCATCTGGTTAGTGCAGGACTCCCCATTAGGTGGCCTCGTTGACTTGATTTCGGTTGTAACATCTGACAATCCAAATATGTGAGTTTCCAACACATTTCAATTCAGAAAAGGGTGAAATGTGCTCAGGAAATGAGCTTTGAAATCTTGCAAACTTATATAACAGAGGCCAGTCGCTCATATTATAACCCATGTGCAGTTATCAACACTGCCATCCAGGACTTCACAAAGGGTCAGGGCATGCTACACCACCACAGACGTTGATGCACGCTAAAACAAGGCTTCTTTTCATCCCAGCGTCCGCTTTCACAAAGACACCAGTGTGCACGCTAGTGTCAGTCTCTGCTTATGACTGACTGGACGACAGTTGTACAGGCAAGACGCTGTCAGTCTGTCAAACACAGAAAGACTCAACATCACATTTTAACGTCACAGCCAGTGAAAGACTGCTGAGAAAGGGGAACGGATAAGACACAGCCTCCATAAAATAAATACTTTATACAGAAACTACGAACACATGCAGCATCTCGCCATCTGTCTCAACCCAGTACCTCAGGCCGGACCCTGGGACGCAATCTGAACACAATAACTAGGGCTGGGTGATATGGCCAAAAAAAATTATCGTAACATTTTTTATTAGGGCTGCAAAACGATTAGTCGCGATTAATCAATTCAAAATAAAAGTTTGTTTACATTCTATGTGTGTGTGTACTATGTATATATAAATACACACACATGCATGTATATATGAAGGAAAATATGTTAGATTTATATGTAAAATATTTATATTTATATATAATATTAATTATATACGTGTTTACATACAAATATTTTTTTTAAATATATACATGTGTATTTATATACGTAATAAATATACACAGTACACACACATACAGTATGTAAACAAACTTTCATTTTAAATCGATTAATCGTGACTAATCAGCCCTATTTTTTATTATCCGCACTTTATTCAAAATGCTGATACTACTGCAGGCAGCAAGACAGATGTACGAAACCTATTTAAACGAAGCTGCGTAATTATAAAGTTTGACCTCATTATGGAAGCAAAGAGTCCTTATTGTAGAATTTCTCCCGAGAGTCCTTTTCATGCAGATCGTTGACTGACTCAGCACTCGACCAGACTTGATGTCACTGCGCTTAATTACCCCTACAGACGAGGAGGCCAAGGTCACGCCGCTGCCACGATTATAGCAATTACCAGGCTTTGATTACGGTTAAGTGGCATTGTTACACTTGGGTTTGCTTGCGATGGCGTTTGTGCTGACCCTGGAGAAAACATTCACATGGAAACTCTGAATGGAGATGATGGCGAAGCGTCTCGCCTTTAAAACAGCATTTTGCATTTTCATTCACAACAGCGTTCTACAATCAGAGG
Organism: Tor tambroides; assembly: GCA_021397915.2. Taxonomy (NCBI): domain Eukaryota; kingdom Metazoa; phylum Chordata; class Actinopteri; order Cypriniformes; family Cyprinidae; genus Tor; species Tor tambroides. Next base: position 19,019 of record JAFVLL020040554.1, read on the forward strand.
CAGCTGCATGAGTCAATCAGCGGTAATCATTTTCATCCTGATTCGCAGCTCTTCCGCTGGGACTTGTGATTGCTGATTAAATACAGCTCAGGAAATTAATGAAGTCTTGTTAGAATTGCTTTCCTGAAAGTAAACGACTTTGATGTGAGTCATTTATTCAGATTTTTAGAAAGAAAAAGCCCTATGATAATGGCTGGTGTCCTTTCCCTAACTAAAGAGACTTTTCTAGGGATACACGCTTACACGTGAGGGGCTGGGCGATATACTATGCGATATGTGGCTGTGCCATTCGCCAGTAAGCCGGTTCCTTGATTGGCGAAAAATTTCATCACCTGTTTTCGCAAATGGAGCGGCGTACGCACGGAGCCGCAGATCACTGAGAGCTACGAATATCGCGTTCATTATCGGGCGTTTATCTATCTGCGATAATGAACGCAATATTGCGTAGCTTGTCAGTGATCTACGGCTCCGTGTATTAAACGCCGCTCCATTTGAAAACAGGTGATGGAGATTTACCACTAATCAAGGAACCGGCTTTACTGACGAGATGCGCATGCATATCGCATGATATATCACCCAGCCCTACTATATCGGTTATCGGCCAATGTTTGTCAGTCATTATTTGTCAGTTATTTATCATTATTTATCAATATTATCACAATAATATCGTGTATCGATGATAGTCAAGAGATATCACCTGTGGCTGATGCCACTGACGATAGCAAGACGATTATTATTATTACTGTCCTGTTTTATTTATTCATTTATTTACTCCAATTGAAGGCCCTATAACCCACCAAAACATTCAAGAGGAACTCGTGGGCCGGATGGGCTGGATTTTTTCAGGGCCGAATTTTAACCCCATTTAAGACCTGGGTACAGACATCCATTGTGGGCGTTCTTGGCAGTTCTTTCTGAGGCTTTTTTGTTCATATCGATTTCGGAATTCTATATCGCATCGACCAAAATTAAGAGATCATGATATAAATTTTGGCCATATCGTCCGGCCCTAATATATATATATTATATATATATATTTGTTTTTATTTAACATAAAACAGCATGTTTTAATAGCATGGAAATAATTATCAGTATCAGCTTTAATATTGGTACATTTTTACCAATATTTGCTAGTAAATTTGTTTTTTTGGCTGCTTGGCCCTTACATTCTGCAAAATATCATCTTTTGCCATATACATTTGCTATATCATCTTGATTTCACAATATAAAGTCAGTCAACAGGACACATGGCACATGTAAGGACCGGTGATCTGAACAATACTTCACTCTATCCTGCTCAAACCAGATGATTACATCAAACCTGTCTGGCTCCATAGGTTGACTAAGCCTTTCTGCTTGCCCATCCGTGAATTATAAATCATGCATGGATTGTGCTGTTATATAACCCAGCGCCCTCATGACACTGACAGATGAGCAGAAGTCTATGATCACAGTTACTGACAGACAGTTTATGGACAAGTCCTGCTGATGAGTCTGCCTAATACAGAGGCAGTGAGAGCGAGACGGGCATTAGAGAGGATGTTCCTAACAAGCCAAAGTGATGAGGAGGTGATGGGCCGTGTTAATCCCTGCTTTAGGAGGCTGTTCTAAGGAGCTTTGTGGACAGCACACATGGGATTGTGATCTTAGGCACCTTGTTGAGTACCTGCTACTGTAATCGCTCTAAATTTGATTCTTCACAAGTTGCTGGTCCCTCTGTGGTTTTGTAGTTTAATTACCTTTCTAAACAAGTGTGCTGCCTTGTTTTGATAATTGTTTCCACACAAATAAAAGAAATCTGTATTTGACAAAACATGGAATCTAAAACAGAATAGCTAAAACCTACTTTATATATCTCTTTTCTTACATTCGTCTTGCATACAGGGTAGCATGGCTTTTTCAATGGCCAATTGTCTATAAATGTATATGAAAATCAAATGAAATTAATTTTATTTTTTCCCAAATTTCGTTGTTTTTGTTTTTTTTCCAAATTCCATTTTTTCCGTTTTAATTTTTCTAGACTCTGTTTTAATGGTTAACATTTTATTAATCAAAAAGCATGTCTAATTAATTTAAATAATGAAACTTACACAATTTAACAGCAATTTATTACAAGTTAAACAAAAATTACATTTTTAAGGCCCTATGAAATGCATTTTATTTTTTTCTCAAATTCAGTTTTATTTATTTTTGATTAATCGCATCCAAAATAAAAGTTTTTGTTTATATAATGTATGTGTGTTTAAGGTGTATATTTATTATGTATATATAAAAGGCACACACATACAGTATATATTTTGAAAATATTTACATTTACATGTATATATTTATATTCATATAATTTATACTATATATTAATATAAACATAACATTTTTCTTAAATATAATTCTGTATTTATATATATATATATATATATATATATATATATATATATATATATGTGTGTGTGTGTGTATGTATGTATGTGTATATTATATATATAAATACACACACACACATACATAATAAATATACACAGTTCAGACCTAGATATATTATGTACACAAAATTAATTGTTGCCCAGCACATTAATTGTAGATTTCAATAAATTGCAATAATCAAAGGCATCTCTAATTAATCGATTTTATTAAAAATATATTTATTATTATTTTCTTTCTTTTTTTTTCAGAAACAGTGTTTTGTGTATTTACATTTTTTTTCTGCTAAATAAATTCTGGTAAATAATAATAGTTATTATTATTAGTATTAATACTATCATTACATTAATATATTTCTGTCACAGTTTCTTCAAGTTAAACTGAACTTTTGACAGGCTGTTGTGAAGACCTTTAAGTTTCTCTGTTTATATGATATGACAATATGAAGTTTTTCTAGCAGCTCTAGAGATTATGTTTATGTGTTCATGTACTCATACGTTAAGGTGTATATATCTATTTAAAACACACACACACACACACACACACTTGATTAAAAGCCTTGATTAAAAATTTATTATTTAGCCTGGCAAAATTTGTATTTTAATTTTCACTTATGTTTTCTTTCACTTTTAATCACTTTAATCTATTTTATATTTAACATTTATAAAATACTGGAGTTCACAAAAAATAAACTATATACGTCAAGTTTAACATCATTTAAATAATGATGAGTTAAAGAGACTAAAATAGACTAAAAACAAAGAAAAAAAGTGAAAAGTTCTGCAATTTTTTTGTTACTTCAAAAGCTCTGAGAAGCAAATGCCTACATAACTTAGCTGTAGTTTCTCGACAGAGAGCCGATGAGTTGCTTAATGAGCCGTCTTTGAGTCACCTTAACTGCTAACCACGGACGTCTCGCCATGATGACTCAGTCCCTAAAGATACCGTCGGCGGATAACACTGCTGTGCTGCTGGAAACGGCCCTGATGAGGGCAGCAGCCTCATCCTTCATCTGTGACGCCACCTATAACTCGCTCTCTCCACGTGTCGGCTTATAGCTTCATTTGAAACACAGTGAGGTAATGCATCATTTCAGCAAACATTCATGTAGAATGCATGAGTGCGACTTTTGCTAATGCAGAGCCCACAGACTGCATACAAGAGCTTTTTTATGCTTCACATAGAAAAGATTAAAGACAGAGCGAGGCTGTTGTTCTCGAGGGCAAATATCAACTACTTAAACATCAGAGACAGATTATGTCCGTTGTGAAACTGCTAAAGCAAGCATGCATAAACACTGGTAAACACACAGCAACAATGAATGTAAAGAGTGTTATATAAACATGCACACTAGCACTCAACCAATATGGCTCTCTCAGTGGCTGATGAATATACTTGAGAAAGTGTGATGGCTGAAATATGAATCATACAAAATAATGACAGCAAATTAAATGCAGGCAAACAAAAAACCCTGCCAAATATTTGCCAATTAATATGATTTTATCACTGAATTTTGCCATAAATAATACTGTAAATTACTGTACAATTTGTAGATGCATACTTCAACAAAGTATACATTTATACAAAGTATAAGTACACACTTTTCCTTATTTAAATAGTTTGTATAAAATTTAATTAATAAATACATTTAGAAATGGATTTGAATTAATGTGACATGATTAATAATAATGAGGAAAAAAGCATAAACAAGGATTTTCAATTTTCAAATGGACGAAAAAGAATGATAAATTGAAATGCTGTTATTTGTTTTTTTTAATCAGTCATTCTTTATTCAGTATAAAATTATATAAAATGATAAAATGATTTATCTTAACTTGTGTCATTTAACTTCTAATATTATATTGTAAACTTATTTATTAATTTTAGTCTACTTAAAATTGTTATAATATGAAATACATAACTGAATAAAATTATAGTGATTTTATCTTAACTTTTGTAATTTAATTTCTAATATTAAACTAATTTATTAATTTTAGTACACTTAAAATTGATAATTTAAAATACATACCTGAATATTAATTATGAACTGTGTTAAATATATACATTTGCCTTGCTGTACTACTATTCTAATGGATACAATCAAGAATAAATATATTTATTTACAATTCTACATTGATTTTACCTATTTGTACTGCAAAAAGTATCTGATTATATATTCGCCATATATTTAATAATCTATCCTAAGAATAAAAACACCAAGAAATTATATGAATAAACAACTTGTGAAACACAAAAAGCCAAAAATACCTGAGGAATATCAGAAAGAAAAAAACAACCTGTTCCTAGTCAGTACTCGCACGGAGTCTGAAGCAGGACGGGACATGTTTTAACAGTGATTAGACAGTGAAGCTGCAGTTGAATCAGACAGCTGAATGTTTGCCGCACGCACTCCACTGCAACTCTGCGGAGACAGGAAACTGCTGGGGGTGGATGCTGTACCCAACAGGAAGTGAGAACAAAGTAGCGTTAAAAGGTGGCTTCAAGCTCACACGCTGATGTCACCAGGACGCCGTTGCATGTGCTCAGTCTCCCTTTAGGCTGATGCTCTTTCCCAGAATGCCTGGGTCAGGAAGTGATAAACCGAAAGATGACGAGGACGACAGAGGGTGTGTCACTGACCGTCCGATGGAGAACATCATACAGATATTACAGATTCCACATGCAGCTGCTAAGATACTAACACCGATACATTTATAGTCATCTCACTCATTTGTGCACCAAGCACTGGCTTTCTGTACGTTACAAAAATACAGATTTTAGACTTTTAAAAGGCTTTAAAGAATCTTTAAAGGGATAATTCATCCAAAAATGAAAATTCTGTCATGAATTACTCACCCTCATGTCGTTCCAAACCTGTAAGAACTTTGTTCATCTTCGGAACACAAATTAAGATATTTTTGCTGAACTCCAGGGTCTTTATGACCCTCCCATAGACAGCAACACAACTGACACGTTCAAGGCCCAGAAAGGTAGTAAAGACATCGTTAAAACTGTCCAGTGGTTCAACCGTAATTTTACGAAGCTACGAGAATACTTTTTGTGCGCAAAGAAAACATCGGATTTCATCAAAAATTTCTTAATTTGTGTTCTGAAGATAAACAAAAGTCTTGCAGGTTTGGAACGACATGAACGCAAGCAAATAAGAATGTATTAGAATTTTCATTTTTGGGTGAACTATCCCTTTAAAAATTCTACAAGAATCTCAGTGGATATATACAGTCAGTTTGAAGGTAAATTAAGCATTTATTGTCTTTCATTCAGGGTTCCCAAACCTTTTTTGGTCCCAATGAATGTTCAAGACCTTTGAAAAAGGTTATAAAAATAATTTTATATTCAAATTTCAATTTAAAGTTCAAGCTATGGAGCCACCTGTAACTAGAAAAATGTAGATTTACTACATAAGTAAAAAATTAAATAAATCACAAAATGTTTTTCATGACAAAACACATATCCACAATAAATTGACTTAAATGTAATCGCGCGAAAAAAAGAAGAAGTTAAATTTGATATGAACAGCAAGTTGTAGAAAATCCTAATAATCCCCCCCAACACACACACAAAAATTAAAAAATAAAAATCACAAAATGTTCTCCACGACTAAATACATATCCACACATCCATATTTTGATATGAAAAGCATGCTGCAAAAAGTCATTTGATGGATGTGCAAGTGAATCTCATTAAAAGTTCAAAAGCACTGGATTTAATTACAAGTGCACAATTCATCTGAGAACATAAACCAAAGTGCATTTTTAGAGAGCTCAACTGATGTGTTTCTGATCGAGACGAGTTCCTTCTCCTTTCTGCTGGCAGCGTGATTCAAACCCACAAGACCCTTATGCTGACAATTTCCATGCGAGTCAATTTTTGGGAAAATCTGAGAAATCATTATAATAACACCATGACATCTGATTGTGACAGCCACTTGAAAACAGCATGCTGTTGATGATACTCAATCTATCATAGATTCAAACGATCCAAAACGCAAAACATACAACCTACAGTTAGCACTAGCTGCTTAAGGGAAGGTTGGTTAAGGTTTGTGAGCACAAAAAAACAGCCTACGCAAAAAATGGGAAGTCCAGAGAGCTGAACAAATTAAGATTGTTCAAGTGGAAACTAAACTAATGAGTGTTTTGGAACATATGACAACGCAAACTGTAATCAAAGCAACATTGTAGCGGTGGCGGTTTATTTAGCTAGTGCTACCAAATATATTAAAAAATAGTGCATCTTTACTTGTGCAGTCATAAGACGTACACAAAGGCAATCTGTGCAACAATGTCATCACTGCATGTCTGCTTCAGAGAGCAGAACCCCATGCGGTCATCATGATCTAAATTAAAAAGCCTCGAAATGTGGTCTGTAACCAGACAGGTCGATAAGACTCTGTTGCACAGAAGTAAAGACACCGAACATAAATGGCTGACATAAAATGGTAACACAAACGTGGAAGATTCCATGTGTTTGAAGATGCAACAAACGTTTAATATCCGCACGAGGCTTACTGACAAAGACAAGAACCGATATTGAACTAAACTGACAGTCAGCTTTTAGGTTCATTTTCAGCTTTGGGATTATAAAAATCGATTTGGAAAGCTGAAAGTTATTCTTAGAAAAATCTGCTGGTTCCATGCAGAAGAGACAAAGGCTTTATACTTTCCAGCTTTGAAGCGATTAATGCCAAGGAGGGAAAAAAAGGGAGTTCGAACTCTTTCTCAACAGCAAAGCTACATAAAACGACTGAGATTACATGCAAAGCAAGATAAAGGCCAAGAACCAAGAGTCAATTTTGGCGTTGTCATGTAAATTATGGTATGTCTTTGCTATGACTCCTAATTAGCATAAACACAATGGATCTGTCGACAGTAGTTCACTAATAATTACCAAAGAATGGAGAGTGTGTCAAACGTCACCTAAGAAAACCTGAAAACATGTATGAAGGCGATATCTTTGCACTTAAGGAAATCAGCTAACTAGTTGCTTTTGTTGTTGTTAGTGAGGAAAATAAAAATAAACTTTTAGATATCAATCCACAAATGAGATTGAGATTGGTTATAATCATCTTTGGTAACTCCTTTGAAGACATCTTCAGTAAAACAGCTCCTTATTAAATGGACCACAAGCAAAAGACCTGAAACGGAAGTGAAGAGACATAACGCATAACCCTAATAATATGTCTTATAATGCTAAAATTACTTTGGTTGAAAACAGAAATTGTTTGCACCCATGCTTCTCTTTTGTGGTTGACAGTAGGGCTGAAACGATTCCTCGAGTAAAGCCCGGCTAACACTGTGCGATTTTGGCCACGATTTGGTCGTCTGAGACAAATTTTGAAAATCCTAAAAGATTCTTATAATCCTTGGCTAAAATCTGTAGTCTTTGATCGCTGGTTTGACATGTTCACCGACAGCCGATTAATGGCTGTTGCGATCAAATTTCACCTCCGACGAAATTCTGGCAGTGTCAGAAGATTTGGCGCACAGTCCTGCAGTGTGACTACCCCTACGATGAATGTCAAACTGTCTCCGTGTTTCAAGGGCAAGCTATGAGCAGAATTAATGCTAGAGAATTATTCTATCAGCCATAAACTCCGGCGCTCCCGTCCTCCGCTCACGGAATTCATCTGATATGTTGCCTTTTCTATATAAACACTGGTTGCGCCGCTGTTTTCATGTGGGTGTGTAGAGCTGCATACACTATTCTTCTTAAATACG
>JAFVLL020040556.1:0-13678 GCA_021397915.2 Tor tambroides
GATAATTTTGACCCATGCAATGTATTGTTGGCTATTGCTACAAATATACCTGTGCTACTTAAGACTGCTTTTGTGCTCCAGAGTCACATATTGTATATGATTTGATATGAAATATCTGAAACATCTCCAACACTTCATGTGATTTCAGAGAGCTTCATCAGACAGCTGTCAGCGTATGAGATCATCACCCCGGTGCGCTTGAATGATTTTGGAGAGTTGTTCTCGCACCGGCTGCATTACCGCAGGAGGAGGCGCAGCACCGACGTGGAGGTCTCGGGTTCGAGGGCTCATTACCGGATCGAGGCGTTCGGTCAGGCGTTTCACCTGAACCTCACGGCTGATTCTGGATTCATCGCTCCGTCCTACACAGTGCTTCATCTGGGAGAGGAGGAGAAGCGTGGAAACGCCACAGATCTGCGCCACTGTTTCTTCAGAGGACACGTCAACGCTCGCAGGGAGCACCGCGCCGTCTTTAGCCTCTGCACTGGACTAGTGAGTATAAGAGTGTGCTGGTTAAAGATCTGGACTGGTAACCGGTGAAGCTGCTTCCCTTGGTAGTTTTCAGTGTTGGGGAAAGTTACTTTTAAAAGTAATGCATTACAATGTTGCGTTACTCCATAAAAAAGTAACTAATTGCGTTACTTAGTTACTTTTTTATAGAAAGCAATGCATTATGTTCGGGGACGGATTATTACGCAGCGGTGCCCTGGGCACAGACTGATTAAAGGCCCCCCTCAGTTGAAATTGCGCTCATTTTTTCTTAAGTTCAAATAGTAATGGATTCTATTTACACTAAGTGAAAATAGCAGTATTTTTAGCGATATTCTATTTACACTAAGTGCAAATAGCTATAGATTATATTTACACTATGTTAAAATATCGGGATTTTCTGCTATTTATACTACTTGTTGCAAAATAGTGGCAATTATCTGCACTTCAGTATTGTATTACATTATAAAACAGTATGCAATAATAACGTATTGAGTGTAAATTATAATTTTAATTCAAATTATTAAATGGATGCCATAAAGCCCTCCCTACACCTACCCTAACCCTACCCGATACTTTATTTTCAACTTTTTGGTTATTTCTTTAATTTTTATTGACAATAAATGCCTTTACGATGTGATATGAGATTTGAAAAGGGAGAAAAAAAGTTCGGCAAAAGGCGGGTTCGAACCCTGGTTGATCGCGTCAAAAAGACCACAGTACGCACTTCACCATCTGCGCCTCTTGAGTTAATGATTGAAAACCGGTTTTTATCATCTTGACAGTCCCGATCACACGTTTGTGGGCGGAGTTGGTTTAAATAGCCTCTGCCAAAAGGCGGCTATTGCGTTCCGGGAGTAGCGGTATTTCGGCTGGGCCCCCCTCTGGTCCAGTGCCCTGGGCACGTGCCCGGTAGGCCCGTGCGTTAATCCGTCCCTGATTATGTTACTTTTGCGTTACTTTTTATTACCTGGGCTGGGCTTGCTTATTTATTTTTAATAACAGAAAACCCAAAAGTTATATTTTTAGCAACTGTAGGCCCGGATGTCACACCAAATATGAAATTAATAAGCAAGAGAGCTGTCAGTCAATAAATGGGAAAACAAAGTAACTTGGGTTACTTACTTGAAAAAGTAACTCCGATATTTCATTGTAATTTTAAAAGTAATGTGTTACTTTACTAGTTACTTGAAAAAGTAATCTGATTACGTAACTTGCGCTACTTGTATGTATTGTGTTACCCCCAACACTGGTAGTTTTTGGGAAGTCAGAGCATTTAATTACTAGTAATTACTAGTTCAACAAAGATATGAGTGGTAATACTAGTGGGAAATGCATAATTATTGTAATTCTGATATGAATGCTGGATTAGTCTTTGGTTTAGTTGAGTTATTCTCCTTTGTTCTACTCAAACACTGTATTAGTGGTAACTAGTAATGTGTAGTGCTTGTTAACTGTTCCATTTTGGTTGGTTACATCATGTAACATCAGTGGTTTTTACTAGCAGGAAACTCATAATTAGGGTAATTCTGAGATGAACACAGGACTAGTTCTTTCTGTGAAGATAAGGCTTTGGTGTAGATGAGTTATTCTCCTTAAATTGATTGGACTAGTGAGTTTAAAGACAGTGTTTAATTGGGATTTACAACTTGTAATTACAAGGTCAACATGACATGAGCGGTTGTGCTACAGGGAAACTCATAATTAGGATAATTCCAACATGAATGTAAGATTAGTTAATTCTGTGAAGATTAGGCTTTGGTTTAGCTGAGTTGTTCTCTAGTTTAACTAGTCTTCCCACAGAAGGATTGACTGGAAACGTGCCTGTTGCACGAGTTTTAAATGCCTGAGCACAATGTTTAAACTACTAGTTATTTTAGATGGGAAAAAATTACTTGAGTGGACTGGACTAGTGAGTATAAACAGGGTTTATTTGTTAAAGATCTGGGCTGGTGATGTTTAGTGTTTTCTAACAGTTTCATTTTGGTTATTTTTGTGACATGACAGTGGTTAACTGGGATTATTCGGAACGTTGCCTAATGTAGTTATGAGTTGAACAAAGATGTGACCCTTTTTAACTAGGCAGGAAACTCATAATTACTGTAATTCCAATATGAACGCAGGACTAGTTTAGGCTTTGGTTTAGTTAAGTTGATCTTCTCTAGTTTTGATGGAAAAGGTGCCTGAGGCATGAACAGATGTTTAAACTGCAATGCTAGTTGTTTTAGATGGGAGAAACGACTTGGTGGAATGTTAACTAGTTAACTAGAGGGTTTAGTGGTTAAAGATCTGGACTGGTAACTGGTAATGTGTAGTGGTTGCTAACTGTTCTATTATGGTTGTTTTTTGTAATGTCACAGTAGTTAACTGGGATTAGTCTGAATGTTTCCAACTTGTAATAACTTGTAGTTGTTACTAGCAGGAAACTCATAATTATGGTAATTTCAATAAGATTACTTCCTTCTGTGAAGATTAGGATTTGGTTTAGTTGAGTTATTCATCTCGAGTTTAAATGGGAAACGGATTTTGAAACTATTCTGCTAGTTATTTTAGATAGGAGAAATGACTCAAATGGATTGGACTAGTGACTATAAACACAGGGTTATTGGTTAAAGATCTGAGCTGGTAACTAGTAGCATCTAGAAGGTTGCGAACTGTTCAAATTTAGTTGTTGTTTTGTAATGTCACAGCAGATAACTAGAAGTTAAGTGGTTAATTGGGATTGGTCAGAGTGTTTCTAACTTGTAGTTACTTGTAGTTCAAAGATTAGTTCTTTCTTGGTTTGGTTTAGTTGAATTATTCATCTCTATTTTTAATGGGAAATGCATATTTAATCCAACTTGCTAGTTATTTTAGAAAGGAGAAATGAAACGAGTGGCTTGGACTAGTGAGTATAAAACAGGGTTATTGGTTAAAGAACTGAACTGGTAACCAGTAAGGTTGCCAAATGTTCCAATTTGTAATGTCACATCAGATAACTAGAAGTTAAGTGGATAACTGGGATTAGTTAGTTTCCAACTTGTAATTACACGTTTTTACTAATCAGAAGCTAATAATTGTGGTAATGAACACAGCATTACTTGTTACTGTTAAGATTGGGATTTGGTTTAGTTGAGTTATTCATCTCTAGTTTTGATGGGAAACAGATATAACTATACTTGTCTAGTTATTTTAGATGGGATAAATGAGTCTAGTGGATTGGACTGGTAATTTAGAGAGGAATAATGGGTGGATTGGGCTAGTGGGTTATTGGTTAAAAATCTCAACTGGTAACTAGTAGCATGTAGAAGGCTGCTAAGTGTTCCATTTTGGTTGTATTTTTTGTAATGTCACAGAATATAACTAGAAGTTAAGCGGTTAACTGGGATCAGTCATAGAATTTCCAGCTTTTAATTACAAGTTTTTACTAGCAGGAAACTTGGTAAGAATCCAGGATTAGTTGCTCCTGTGAAGATTAGGATTTGGGTTACTGAAGTTATTCTTCTCTAGTTTTGATAAGAAACATGCCTGAAGCATGAGCAGGCGTTTAAACTACCCTGCTAGTTATTTTAGATGGGAGAATTGACTCGTGTGAGACTGAATGAATGAATGTGGTTTGATAAATATGACACTCAGCTGTCCAACACCATCTAGTCTTTCAAATATAGTCTGTTTGCTCAACCTCCTAACCGGTTTAACCCTCCCGTGGCTCTGCGCTCTTGTTTATAGACCTCGGGGCGAAGCAGTCTTTTGTTGTGCTGTTGCTGAGGATGTGCTCCTGACCCGTTTGCATGCGGTCATCTGTTAATTAGTTATCTCAGGTGGTGGGAGGTGATTAGCCCCGGTTGTAAATGTAGCCACAGGGCGGCGGGCCGCTCAAAGAGTCGCTCCTCATGACGGCGCTCGTTTAGTCTCTGATGAGGTCAGGAGGTCATCATCAAGTCGTTCGTCACGTCTCAGAGCTCAGAGGATGACAGCAGCGTCAGACGAGTTGTGTTTTGTCCGTCGTAAACAGCCAGAGGAAGCTTTACATCATGCAAACATTCAGAGGTTTAGATGAAAGACAGAAACATCATTCCACAGCAGATTTATAAAGCTGATGCAGCAGCTGCTAATCCATTGTTTTGATTTGGTGTGTTAAAATTGTTGCTTAAACTGAAGAGTGTAGATTTTAATGTCAAAATTACATTTTATTGAAGTGGCCAAAGGAGGCCAACATTTTTTTAGGTTTGTTTGTTTATTTATTTATTTAAAAAATAAACTTAAAAAATTTATTTTCTTTTATTTTAAATTTATTTATTTATTATTTGTTAAAAAATAAAAGTGTACTATATATATATATATATATATATATAATTAACATAAAACAAAAATGGGATATTTATTTGCTTTTTGTATTTTATATTTTCATATTTTTCTACAAAAAATGTAAAAAATATTTTTTTATAAAATACCAAAAATTGGTGTTATTAGTTAAATAATTATTTTATATTATCTTTTAATATTGTGTGTGTGTGTGTGTATATATTTGTTAATTTTTCTTTTTATATTTTGCTACAAAAATGTTAAAAAAAAAAATATATATATATATATATATATATATATATATATTAAATATTTTATTTGTTCTTTTCATAGTTTGCTACATTTTAGCCTTTTAACCTAATTGTAACCTCTTTTTTGAAAGAGATATTTAATCATTTACATAATTAATGATAGACAGCACTCAGCTGCTGATGTCTGTCCTGTAGTTTTTCCATATGATTTGATGTTTCACATCTAAAATTATTGCTAAAAGTGAAGTGTGTAGATTTATTTAATTAAAGTGTCCAGAAGATGCCAGAATTAGTTTTAGATTTTTTTTTATTGGACATCAATTTTTAAAAAAACTTTTTTCATTTAAATTTTCAGTACTTTTTTTCATATTTTGCTACATTTTGCCGGTTTCTCACCGTGAAACTGAAATTCATGCTTTGAAATCAGATTCAGATCCAAGTTTTGGAAAGACTTTAGTGGTAGAAGCATTGCATCGTGGGACATGAGAAGCATGGTCCTCTGCGCTGACAGTGAGGTTACTGACCCCGTCATCCCGACCCATAACCCATCCTCTCACAGAAACTGTTACAGTATAAGATATTAATTTCTCATCCGTCATGTGTTGATGTTCAGGTGCGCTGATCTTCTCTCCATCTCTCTGCTAATGATGTCTGATTGTTGACAGCATCTGTCCACATGAGCGTAATAACCTTCAGGACAGATGTTCATGAACGTCTTGAGAACGACCTTGCATGACCTCTGATGATATTATACACACACACACACACACACACACATATATATATATATATGGGTGAATCTCATCAAAACATTCAATAGATATTTCATATGATACTGAATTATAATTGTATTTAGTATAAATTATATTTAGTGTGTATATGTGTGTGTGTATATATATATATATCTATATATATATATATATATAATCTAAAAAAAATTATGCAATTTATATTAAACATTTTTTAGATCAGATCACATTTTGTGACCAGTTTAAGCTGTTTAAGATCAATTTAATAGTTCACTTTCTTTTTCTTGCAACTGTATATATATTCAAATCCAAGATCATTTATATTGAATTTTTATTTTTATATGGTATTTACTTCTTTTGCATAAAGATACCATAACACATTCATACTTTACAGTTATAATAAAACATTTTGTTTTCACATTACATTAATGAGATGCATTGCATCACTGTAATGAGCATTTGGAAAACATGTCAGGTTTTTTTTTTAAACAATGTTTTTCATTATCATCATTAATTGTCAAAAATTCTAAAAACAATTCTTGAAACAGACATTTACTATTTTCAACATGTAATCTATTTATGAATAATTCTATAATAGTTTTGATTCCAGACTTGTTGTTGAAGCGTTTCATTAGATGAACTCATGCATCATACTGTGCTTTTACCATCATGTACCGCGGTGTCACGGCTCTTCCTTTGTTGTGCTGGTTAGTGAGCGGCGGCGGGTCTGTCGGTCGTGTCTGAACGTGTGTGTGTGTGTGTGTGTGTTTACAGTGTGTCACTACTGTACTCTCAAGGATTTGTGGGATTTGTGAGGGAGCGTTTTGTCATCTTTCCATCCCTCAGGCTGCGATCGGATGTGTTTGGCTGTCAGAAATCTTCCCAGATATCCCGCTGAATCTCTGCTGAGCGACATCTTCCTAATGTCAGGCTTTTACTCTCTTCTGCTGTCATTTAGACCGCATACACGTACTCCGCGCCTGTCAACCAGTCTGTTCCTCACACAGATCTGTCATATGACTTCAGAAGATCATAAAGACTGCTGTTATGATGGCTCTTATAGTGATTTTGACCTTATTCAGTTGTTATTTGTAGGTTATTTGTTCCTTTAATTGTTCATGATTTGATTTAATAGTCAATATCTGATTTAATAGCAACATAGTTTGTATGAGCTCACACTGTTATGTCATTTATTTATTATTTGTGTAATTTAACATTCATTTGTATTAATTTAGAGTATTTTAATGTACTTATTTTTGTTTTACTATAATTTTTTACTATACATTTTTTATTTATTAATTAATTTATTTTAATAATTATTTTTATATATCAACTTTTTGTATTTATTTATTAATTATTTTTTAAATTAATCTTACAGATTGCTGTTTTTTAGTGATTTTTTTCAGTTGTCGTTTGTGGGTGATTTGTTCCTTTAACTGTTTTTATTTTATAATTTATTCATTATATAGTTAATAATAATTAGTGTTAATTTTAATTATTTTAATGTATGCTTTTTACTGTTTATTTATTTATAATTTATTTAATTTTTCTATACATTTTATTTTATTTATTAATTTATTTTAAGATTTATTTTAATATATTAATTATTTACTAATTATTTTTTATTTTATTTATTTTACTATTTTTCTTTTTTTTATCAATCACATAGATTATTGTTATGATTTTTAAAATGATTTGACCTTTTTCAGTTGTCGTTTGAGACTGATCTGTCCCTATAACTGATTGGATTTAATAATGAATATTTGAACACATGTTGTGAATGAGCTCAGTATCTGCGGAGCTGAAAGGCCACGCTGTGGGAGAGATGACACAGAAATGGCCTTTTCTGCCGTGTTTCTGAGGGCAGATGAATAGCAGACTGTGATCTGGAGAATCAGATCGGTTTATCCGGCATTAAGTGAGTGTGTAATGACAGTCCTCATGGAAACTCGTGGAGTTCATGTCAAACATGTTTCCATTGGCTCAAACAGACCCAAGCGTTTTTCCACTTCATTATTTGCTGGTATGTTTTTGTCGGATGTTTTCCGTTGAGTATCATAAAGCTCGCTCCTGTTCGGAATGTATGCAGGAATGTGGAATTCCGTGTTTGAACGTGTTGCCGTGGTGATTATGACCCATGATTCCAGAGAAGGGTTTGTGTGACTGTCAATCATTATGCCTCATCATTTATTATTCATTAACATTTATTATATATTCAGCATTAATTTGTATTCACTTTGATTGATTAATTGATTTTTATTTATTTTTACTGTTCATTTATTATAATATATACTGCGCAAGTATTTTAATATTGATTTTTATTTTTTTATTTATTTTCAATTTTATTATTCTTTTTTATTTATTAATTTTTTTATTTATTCATTTTTTCAGTGCATTCATTAGTTTGCATTTATTGTATTTACTATTGATTTTTTAGTTTGTTAATTTACTATGCATTTTTTTTTTTCACTATTCATGTTTATTTTATTTTACTATTAATTATTGATATATTTAGCTAATTTTCATTTATTTTTTTACAATTATATTTGTACGTGTATTTTTTATTCATTTTATTTACTATTCATGTGTATGTATTTTATTTTACTGCACATTTGTATTTATTAATTTCTTTTAATATTCATTTTTAAGTATTAATGCATTTCATTTTTATTACCTTTATTTTAATTTTGTATTTATTTATTTACTTAATTATAATTCTTTTACTATTATTATTTTTATTAATTATATAGGCTAGTGTTATGATATTTTTTAGTGATTGTGGCCTTTATCAGTTGTTGTTTGCAGGTGATTCCTTTAATTATTTATGATTTTATTTATTTATTTTTATTAATTTTCTTATATTTTTCATTTTAATTAAATGTTATATATTTTAATGTAATATTAATTTATATTTTATTTTAGTCATGAGTAAAATATTTATTTATTTGTTCTTTTTTTAATTGATTATTATTGTCATTTCAGAAATTTGCTTATTTCTTTCTTTGTGAATATTACCCAAGAAATAATTTATTAGAGCAATATTCCAGGCAAAATGCTGCAGCATGAAGTGGGTCATCTTAAAATCATTGAAACAGGATATTATAAAATGGTTTTATAAAACCATTTTATAATAAAGTTAAAACCTGTTAAATGGTTAATGGTAAGTTCCCCTACTATATACGGTGAAAAACTGTAATTACATGTTACATGTAATTTTACGGTAGTATACCATTTTTGGAAGTGAAAAAGAACATACAATTTACAGTGAAGAACCGTAAATTGGGATTCCCAGAATTCCCTGTGTTACATTTGATGTTTCAAATTTGATGGTTTTTTTAATTGAAATTACTGTTTCTTCTTACTTTTTTCTTATCAGTTTTGTACATTAGGGTTTTATGTTACATCTGATGTTGTTAAAGTATTTTTTATTGCATACTACCGTAAAATGACATGTAATGTCCAATACAGTTTTTCACCGTATATAGTAGGGGAGCTTACCGTTAACCATTTAGCAGGTTTTTACTTCATTATAAAATGGTTTTATAAAACAGCAGGAACATCCATTTGATAAAAGATGCCAGTGTTGTAGGTTCTGCTCAGCAGGTGAAAATCTCACATTTGA
This sequence comes from Tor tambroides, assembly GCA_021397915.2. Taxonomy (NCBI): domain Eukaryota; kingdom Metazoa; phylum Chordata; class Actinopteri; order Cypriniformes; family Cyprinidae; genus Tor; species Tor tambroides. Next base: position 9,396 of record JAFVLL020040556.1, read on the forward strand.
TCACTTAAACCAAACATGACGGTGATTGTGTGGTGTTTTTCTTCAGGTCGGCACGTTCACGACACACAGCGGTCAGTTCTTCCTGGAGCCGCTGCTGAGGGCTGATGGAGACGAGTATGAGGAAGAGCACAACAAACCTCACCTGCTCTACAGACACGAGTCACATGACTCTCAGCCATGCAGTCCCTCAGGTAAATGCTTCAGCTTCATCAACCCCTTCAGCAAATGCATTTGCACGCTGTAAAAAAAAAATTACGGTTAAAAAAACGGCAACTGTGGTTGCCAGAATTTTACCGTAAAAATACGGTAGCAACATTTTAGATTTTACGGTTTTAACTAAAATTTACATTTACATACCGTAATTTCATTAACTGATATAATGTTAATATACCAACCTATTGAAGTACTGAAATCTGTTTTTGTATCTTTGTAATATGCTGATAACCAGCAAAAGCAGGTGGTGATGAGAAAGTCACATGATGAACCAAAGCTCATCTCAATCAGCTTTTAAATATGAACATATACTGTATAGAAGGTGCACAGTGTCATTCACACAAACACTAAACACCATCATGGTAACACACATGAAACTGAAATAATGCAATAAACATTAATTTAACAACATTAGATGTAACATACAACCCTAATGTGCAAAACTGATAAGAAAAAACTAGGAAGAAACTCTTCTGGGAATGTCAATTTACGGTTATTCACTGTAAATTCTTTTTCACTTCCAAAAACGGTATACTACCATAAAATTACATGTAATGTCCAATACAGTTTTTCACCGTATATAGTAGGGGAAGTTACCGTTAACCATTTAACAGGTTTTTATTGTAGCATTTTTACAGTCTTTTACCGTATAATGCAGTCATTTTTTATAGTGCCGCTCTATTGCTTTGCTTGTGGAAAGTTAGTGTTTCTCTTCTCAGCGGTGCGTTTTAAGCGTGCTGGCGTGTGCTTTGGCATCGCTGTTATTGTGCGGATTAACGTCTTCTTTATGAGCCGCTTATTGGAATTCTTCATCTAATGAAAGTAAATCAACTCCAGCCGCTCCACAAATCTGACTTACATTAATCAGACACTTTGCTGGAATAACCAACCTTATTAGTAACCTCCATTTAGTCTGCTTTTAAAATGATAATGCACCCAAAAATCAAACTTTTGTCATCATTTACTCACCCTCGTGTCATTCAGTCCTTTATGCTTCTTTAATTGGTTTATATGCTATTTTCTGTAAGGCTGTAAGTTTGTCTGAATGTTTTAGATTTGGGTCTGTTCTTCATGAAAACTTCAGAAGACCTGAAATATAATGCATGTGTTATATGAATTGCTGTTGTTCAGGGTTGGAAATTAATGGGGTTTGAGGCAAAAATGCCACCAAAATGAACAAAAATGTCTCCGAAATTCAAGGTGATGGGGGAAAATGCCCCATTGCAATTAAAATTAATCTTAATTTGAACTATTTTAGACTTACTTTACAATTTTTTAATAATGTACATATATTTTAAATATTAAAAACTAAACTAATTTTATTTGAATTTTACTATACATTTTTATTTTAAAAACTTATATATTTTATTTCATTTACTATTTGTTTTTATTTGTTGTTTTTTTAACTATGGATTATTTATTTTATTTACTATGCGTTTTCATTTGTTTTATTTTAATATTCATTTTAATTTATTTTACCATTTATTATTTATTATTTATTTTCAGATTTTACGTTTTTATGTGTTTATTTACTGTTTATTTTTATTTTTTCTATTCTTTAAAAAAATTGTTTATTTACTATTCAGTAATTTATTTATTTTTGTGCTGCTCTTTGTTTTATTTATTTATTTATTTAAATTTACTATTTATTTATTAATTTTTTAATTCCATTTTTATTGTTATATCATACATTTATGTGATTATAATTAGTTTCTCTGCAAATATTATCCAAGACTAATATTTATTAAAGCAGTTTGTCATTTGACAAGGTGTTGTAAGGTGCAGCATGAAGTGGACCGTCTTAAAATTGTATTAATTTACATTTTTAATAATTATTCTTATGGAATAGTTCATTTCCGCCCTTGGTTATGATACATTTATGTTGCTTTAATGGTTTCTGGAGCTCATTTGAGTGAGTAGACATTGGTTTTTGGGTGAAATCTTCCTTTAAAGGAACGTCCTCATCTCTATTGTGCAGATGTGATGCTGGATCTGGGTCATGCATCAAAGAGCTGAGGATGAAAAGAGCTTGACTAAAGGTGTCCTTGTCTTCAGTTCAATCTGATAACAGTCTGATGTTCAGATAGCATACGCTTTCAATGACAGGAATCTGCTGCAGTTGGGACTGTTAAACTGAGATTGCATAAAGAGTACAAATATAATATGTAACCCTGGCACACAAAGCAGTCATAAGTAGCACAGGTATATTTGTAGCAATAGCCAACAATACATCGTATGGGTCAAAATGATCCATTTTTCTTTTATGCCAAAAATCATTAGGATATTAACTAAAGATCATGTTCCATGAAGATATTTAGTAAATTTCTGACCGTAAATATATCATAACTTAATTTTTGATTAGTAATATGCATTGCTAAGAACTTCATTTGGACAACTTTAAAGGAGATTTTCTCAATATTTAGATTTTTTTGCGCCCTCAGATTCCAGATTTTCAAATAGTTGTATCTCAGCCAAATAACATCCTATCTTAACAAACCGTGCATCAATGGAAAGCTTATTTATTCAGCTTGAATAAATGATGCATAAATCTCAATTTAAAAAAGTTGACCCTTATGACTGGTTTTGTGGTCCAGAGTCGCATATAATATGTGCTTGTGTTTTGAGCATTGTTACATCACTACGGTGTTCTGGCTCGTTGCTAGGTGGTTTCTTTCTCGCTCATGTCTCTAGATGAGCTGGACTGATCTTTAATGCTCAGCATTATGGATTGATGACTGACGAAACACCTGTAATGTAGACTGAAGCTATGAGTTCATGCTTAAATAAGCGTGCCGTTGTAAAGTACGAGCGATTAGAGATGCAAAGATCTAAGCGTGTGCTGGATTGCAGGATGTTTAGCATGTCACGGCTGGACTAATGAGTCACTCGATCGTCTGCCGCTCAACACCTCCCTTTCAGATTCTGTCCTGAAATAGACACTGATAGCTGCTGCTCTTTCATTGCTCAGTGGAGATCTCTGCTGTGTTTGGGTGAAGGATCAACTTTGTCTTGGATGTTTCACTTAAAATATCTCAGGGGGATAAAGCAGACTCAAGTTACGAGTTGTCATCTAGCAAGAGTGTAGTGTTGTTATTGTTAACTATTCGAAATTTTGTTAATTGAAATAAAATAAATTATAAATATTAGATGAAAAATTATTGCATTTGCAACTAACTGGATAAAATAAGTTTAAGTACTAAAATTACTAAAACTAAAACAAAAAATGCATCACACCAAATAGAAATATACCAAAAAACAAACAAACAAACAGAAAAAAAAAACTAATACAAATGACAAAAGCACATAACAAAATTATTTAAACTAAAAAAAAAATTTAAAAAAAATTTATTAATTTAAAATGAAAACTATAAAATAAAATAAAAAGCTATATATATATATATATATATATATATATTAATTTTAAATGCTTAACTAAAACTAAAACTTATAAAAATAAAATAAAAATTAAAGGGGTCATCGGATGCACATTTTCCACAAGTTGATATGATTCTTTAGGATCTTAATGAAAAGTCTATAACATACTTTGGTTAAAATTTCTCAATGGTAGTGTAAAACAACACCCTTTTTACCCTGTCAAAATCAGCTCTGTTCACAGCGACCTGTTTTGGTGCATGTCACTTTAAATGCTAATGAGCTGCTGACCCCGCCCCTCAGCTGCATTCATCGTGAAACTGGCGAACTAGCGCATTATTAAGAAAGGCGATTTGCAAAGATTCATAAAAGAACCTTATACTCACTTCTTCTGGAGGTGAAGCTGGATCACGAATGATTCGTGCGAACATAGATGCATTTATGTAGATCGGGGGCGCATTCCCTTCAAAAACAAGCATAATCCTCTGTGTCTTCAGCAGCTCAGATGTCGGGAGTAAATGATGACTGCTATATTCATTATTACATCCAACAACTAAACACCTCAGTCGCTCAGGAGACATTCTTGTCTACATCTGCTCCGGCGGTGAAACAATGGAGGACTGATGACAGATCACTCAGGGCGGAGTCTGTGATAAAACACCAGTGTCAATCAACTATTGTGGGAGGGGCCTGGGTCT
>JAFVLL020040557.1:0-12388 GCA_021397915.2 Tor tambroides
AAAAAAAAAAAAAAAAAAAAAAAAAAAAAGACTCATTCTTACTAAGGCTGCATTTATTTGATGAAAAATACAGTATAAGCAACAATATTGTAAATATTATTACAATTTAAAACAACAGCTTTCTATTTGAATATATTTTACATTTTAATTTATTCCTATGACGGCAAAGCTATTCTATCTTTTGTAATATTATAAAAGTCTTTATTGGTTACTGGCTGCTGAAAATTAAAAAAAAAAAAAAAAAGTAAATTGTAAATTGTCTTTTAAATTGTAATTTTACTCTAATTTTACAATATTGCTGTTTTTGCCTTTTTGTTTGTTTGTTTGTTTTGATCAAATAAATGCAGCCTTGTCATTTGAGGATAAGCGACTTCTTTCAAAAACAAAACAACATACAAAAAACACTATGTATAAATCTTTAAAGAAGAAAAATTCTTAGCCGAAAAGAACCACTAAAGACCCTTGTGGTTTTTGTCATATCTGCAAACCAGAATGATGTTGTGTATTTGAAACATGAAAGACACATGCTGTGTAATCTCACAGTTTTTGAGTAAAATGCAGGATGATTGTCCTAACTTAGAGGAAAAGAATCTGGAAACAAAAGTCTTGGGTTGGGGAATAAAGAGCATGTTTTACTGTTAGCACAGCGCGGGGGGTGAATTAGCCTGCTGGTGTTTTCTGACCTGGCCTTGGGGTAGCATCTCTTCCTGCAGCAATTTCTCTTTACCTCAGCATGTGACTCTGACAATTCATTTGTCTTATGTTCCATTTGCTAATAAACAAGTGGAGACTTTTTTTTTCTCGTAAAAGCAGCGAAGCACGTGGAACAGAGTGCCGCTCCGTCCACAGCTGTGAATTCCCACCGGTCACGTTTGAAGATGAGAATTTATACATAGACACGAGCTTTGCTGAAAAACACGTCCCTCATATGGGAGTTTCTTTATTAACGAGCACTCATATGTGGTAACAGATGAGAATATCAGCATGTTTACCCATATAAATGAATTATAGATCTAAAATTATAACACACGGCCAAAGCTGGAGCCATAATGTGGCGATTGGTTGTTTGGTAATTTGTAGTTGTATTGCAGGGAGACTGCTCCCATTCATATTTCATTCAGTCACAATGTGCTGTTCATTTGCATAATGTACTACATGAATAAATTATGATCACAAATTATCTTAAAAAAGGGAAAAGATTAATAATAACTTCTGGAGTCAGAATAATAAGGCTAACAAAGTTGTATTATTTTAGAAACTTATATGTATATATTCATTTAAAATCTAAAAATGTTGTTTTTGTAAAGCATCTTTGTGCTACTTTTCTTTCAAATATAAATGTCTGATATTTTGTTAGAAACTTGAATATGTGGATAAACTGTCCAAATACAGTTTGGGGCTACTGTATGCTAAATTCTCATGATGTTCCTGTTAGCTGACAGTTGGTGTTTGCTCTTCACACCACAGTCACACGTCAGGCGCTTTCACAAGACGCCCCTCATTAGACAGATCTCTCCCTCCTAAACTCTGAACACTCACCAAATCAATGCTTCCAAGATATCACAACATTTACAGTCGAAATTTCACTCATTAAAGAGAAACAATAGTGTGGTAAGATGAACAAAGTGTTTCAGTCAGGAAATCTGGACTAGAAAAATGACAGTCTACTGTATATCTATCTCTATCTTGGGCTTTAGTTAAGGAGCTTAGAGCAAACTAAACTTGACACTGTTTTATCAGTCAAATTCAGTTTGTTACTAGAAGACTGTTGACAGGAGGCTGCTTTGATTGTTGATCTGAGTAATACAGCGACACAGTTCTTGATTGATCTATAAAAGCATCATGTAAAGTTTATAACACCTCATATATTCTAAAGGCCTTCCAAGATGGTACACAATACATTCTGTATTTATCACAGTAACAATATCAAAGTAAAAGAAAAAAAAACAAAAAAAAAAACAATGAAGCCTGAAAGAACGTAACTGCTTCATTTTAAATAGCGTATATGAATATGAAACAAATTGATGTATATTAAACCTATCTATTCTCAGAACATATGCAGTGTTATGACAGACGAGGTAGTCATTCACTTATATCACAAAAAATAAAATAAAACAAATAGAAAGCAAAGACAAGCACACGTTATCTGGATCTTCAGTTCAAGGAGATGTAGATGATCATTCATTCATCCAAACCAAAATACAACAAACCGAATCCGACAAATGAAATCAGAAATCGCTTGCAGTACATTTAATCAAAAGATTACAGGATTTCTAATGTCTGATCTGAATTAAACCTCACTTCCTCTATCCGTAGCGTCAAGCAGCCCGAACCTCACATATCTAATTAAATCAGGAATCATGGGCATTACCAGGCCAGCGAAATTCCCAATGCTCTGAATTCTTAAACAGGTGTAGCTGTTGTTTCCAGAAGCTTGTATTTATGGTGACTTATGAAAGCTTAATCTGCAATGCTTGAAGTATTCACTAATACCATATGTACAGTGGGAGTGCCGTACACGGCTGTGTACTAACGCTGGTCTTCTGAGAGCCATGCGGACGCCTCTGTCACGGATATTAATGGTGTGAATACAGAACAAATTTCCCCCGTACAGCGCTGCAGCCATTCCCTCATGTTCCCCAAAGCAGGGTACTTAGCAGAGCAAGGACGACAGGAGCAGGAGAATTTCTGCAAAGAAACTTTTGTTTCAGATGTGTTGCTAAGGGACTGAGGCAAAAACTTGCATAATATTTCAATCACAGCTGTACTCACATAAGTTTATTATCAGAGCTGTAGCGCAGCATACCTATTCCTCACTTGTTGAGCCATGGTTCTAATGCAGATGATGCAGGTTTAAATCCAGTCTACAGCATTCTTTCTTTCTTTCTTACTTTCTTTCTAATCCCCCCATCTTCCTAGTAAATTCGTTCCTCACAACACTCACAAATGCAAGTAAAATGTGGCAGTCAATCAATCAATCAATCAATCAATAAAATGACTCAGTTGCCAGTAATTTTATTACGAACAAACAAAATTCAAACAAAAAATGTTTAATTGCAATGTTTAATAGATAGATAGATAGATAGATAGCTTTTCTTTCTTACTGGTTTCTTACTGAATCCTGCTCTCAACAATATCTAAGTTGTCTAATATTTCAAACCATGAGACTGCCAACACAGAAAAATGCAGAAAGTGCCTTTGGTTGCTCGAGCCCTCATATAAATCCACATTATTAAACGAGTTAATAGACTTCGACACAAACCCACGGGACACAGAATGAGGTGTTTATATTAATTAATTTGATATAAGCCCATATAAATCAATAATAAAAAAATGAAAGTTTTCTTTTGCAAAAGAAATGAAATAGCGTTGAGTGAAAGCTTCTATTATTAAGTATAGTAATATATTATTAATGCAACTGTAGCATTGAAAGATTGTGAAGCCGCTGGTGATTCATTATTTGACCAGAAAACTAACAAGATGAAAAGTGCACAACAATGCAATTTCTTTCACATCTGGACTTCTGCAGACCTGCAGAGGCAAATCCCTGCCTAGAGTTCCTGTGCAGATTAGCACCCACTTGAGACGCCTAATTGCCTGCAGCTGAAAGGACTAATTGAGACGCCACATTTTCAAACCTATTTCCCCACGAATCACGACATTCTTATAATAAGCCGAGCTGAACTGTACGCCACTCCGGCGGCAAAGCCCGGCTCACACATCACTTCCTGTTTTTAGCACGAGCCTCCAGATGTATGACACTGTCTAAACTCAAAAGAAGATCGGATGTGAGCGCATTGAGATCTGTTTGGTTTGGTTGTTGAGATTGTGGAGGGAAATATCAGTCATGTATGCCGCTGAAGATGCTCGCATTCATGCACCGTGTAATCAAAGACGGGCAAATGAGAGAGAAGACGTGTTCTGAAGAGAGAGTTTTAGAAAAGGAGAACAGAACTTGGCATGGAAAGTGCGTTTGCATGGAAGAACCTGCCTTTGAGACATGATCTTGAATGCATCGGGCAGATAACAGTTGGTGTTCTCCATTTGAAAGGGATCAGCGTCGCAGATCTTGTCGTCTGTCCGGCCGTAATTGGCACTCTCGATCATGATGACATCACTTCCTGGACAGCGTAGGTCGATGGGGTAACCCTCGCAAGACAGCTCCCGCCTCACCAGACCGAACGGCATGGCTGCCCGGCTAAACCCTGGAAGAAAGAGAGAGACTTTAGACTAAAAAATACGCTACACAAAACTAGTGTCATGAAGTGTCAAGTATCAAGAGAAAGAAGTCAAGTTATTTTAAATGCTGTCAAACCGACAGCAAACAGTGTTTCAGCCCAGAATCAAAAGAAAGAAAGAAGCAATGGTGCCTATTTGAAGGCACACTGGGATTTTTAACGCAATATTTAAGCAAATGTTATTCATTCATTCATTTATTGTTTTTTTTTTTCTCATTGCTGCAATGTCATATATACATATAATTTAAACTATGATGCATTTATACACCATGGTAGTATTTGTCAGACAGACAGACAGACATTTGGATGAAAATGGTTATAAAAAACAAACAAAAAAATCTGGAAAAGAATGCCACAAACTAATAAATTACAAACACAAAAAACAAATATAAAGTACTGACAAAAATATTTCTCTCCACTGTATGAAAGGGTGAGAAAGGCCAGACAACAAGAGAGTTACAGTCAGTGGAAAAAACAAAAAAACAAAATCAATACGTGTGCCGTGTTCTGCTAATGTGAAGAGCGTCAAATGTCTGCTCAGAGAGTGAAATCTGGTACTGAGCTCAGAGCAGCATGTAAAGGGCATTTCCCTCATCATGCTAATGTCAAACACAAATAAAACACATTCAGCCAATCACAAGCCCTGACCTTAAATATATCCCTATATTTAGAAATTAATCTCACATGCAAAATGCACTGCGGATGCACTAGAAAATAAGTACAAGAAAAATAATCAGTTATGTGCTGTGACTGAAAATTGCATCTATCCATCTGCCCAGAAGGTGTATTTAAAAAACAAACCCACACCAAATCCCATTTGTGCATGTGAGTCACAACAAAGCAAAAAATCTTACACTACAAGTCAACTTTAATTCTTGGTGCATCATTTTTGATTTGCTTGCTACATCAGACTGTAAAAGTATTTTAAACAAGACACATTTTAAAACCAATTTTTATTGAAAAAATTCATAACCTGAGAGAAAGACTGCTGTTTAATCTATATTTCCTCCAGCAATGTGTATAAAATTTGGCCACATTAAGTAGAAATCCATCTAAAATCAATTGATTTATTCAAGTAAGTGGAATTATAAAGTCAACATCTTGGCTCTGCATTTTTTTTTTTTTTTTTTCTCATTCATTTTTTCAAATGAAGAGGAAAATAATCTGTCTGCTGAGAAGCTTCTCCTGTAATTATTCAGTCAGAACGCAGTCACTGTGCGTTTTATCCGCAGCATTTCCCCCTGAGTTTGACATGCTGAGATGTTCTCAAAGACACTGACAGCAAAATGGATTCAAATGACTTTAAAAAGTCCATTCAGTGGAAATCAAATCTTGGGCTGTTGAACCAAGATTTATCGTTGGGTTTTTTTCAAATCTGTAGTCATTCCTTGTGACCATTAGAAAGGAAACACAGCAGCAAGTTTTGACTGATGACAGGTGTTGCCGCCTCAGATATGTCATTTTATAGTGCGCGCTGCTCAACAACATGCAATTCAGTTTGTGACTCGGTAAAACCACCAGTGAGAGGTAAAGCTCAATAAAATGTTAACTGATAGTTCCAAATCAGCTCTAGTACTGGATGAACTCCATTCAAAATCATTGTAAAATGGCAATAAACTAGCTGCTACATGCTTGGCATCTGTAAATTACAACCACAAAGAACAACATTACTTGGCTGAATTATTATTATTATTATTATTATTATTATTCACATATCGGTTGTCATATTGCCGGTGCCATAATTTTATAAAATAAATAAATAATGATTTCACCATACCAATTAGCATTCAAAAGTTTGGGACCAGTTTTTTTTGGTTTGTTTTTTTTTTCATGCAAGTATGCATTCAACTGATCAAAAGTGACAGTAAAGACTGTTACATTGTTACAAAAACAAACAAACAAACATCTATTTATGCTGTTCTATGGATACAAATAAATAAATAAATAAATAAAAACAAAGGTACATTCATTCATTCATTCATTCATACATTCATCATGCAATGATCCATTCAATTGATAAAAACTGTAAGTAAAAACTGTTACATTGTTATAAAACAATATATTTAAAAAAATAATTAATTAATTAATTAATTAATTAAGTAAGTAAGTAAGTAAGTAAGTAAGTAGTAGTAAAACTACCATTCCAAAATTTTGATTTTTTTTTACAAAAAATAATAAATGTTTTTCTATGGTATTTCCTATTTAAAAAAAAGAAAAAAAAAAAAAAAAAAGAAGATAGTTTAAGCACAAATGTTTTCAACATTGATAATAAGAAATTATTCTTAAGCACAAAAATTAGGAATACATTACATTTTAAATGATATACAAATAGAAAACAGTTCTGTTCAATTGTAATAATAATTCAAAACCCTCCTGTTTTACTGCACTGTAATTTGTACTTTTATTTACTGACCAAATACATGCAGCCTTGCTGAGCATAAGAAACATCTTTTGAATACATTAAAAATCTTACCAACCCCCAAATCTTAAGAACGTGTACATCTTTTCAAAATGTACTAGTAGAAAATGTAATAGATTGGCTACAGTTAGAGCTCACAGAGCTCATGAAGCATTCAAGTAAACTGACATGAGTAATGTGATTAAATGCTATCATGATTTATTTGCTCAGGTCTTTTCGGTCTTTAGCTTTAACATTTGAATTCATGGCCCCTTTCCCCTGGCCTACATTCCACTGTACTCTAATGCAACTCGATTGTGAGGTCACAGCGGTATTTGAGCGGATCAATCGGGCTGCGGCGGTGTCCGTCAGACCGTCAGACCAGGCTGCATTATCTCACTCGGCCCTTTTCCCTTCTGACTCCAACTACACAGGAATAGCACAGCCAAACCCGCCCCCTTTTCACCTCATCCGATCGGCTCTGCTAAAACTCTCCATTTTCCCGAGCTGCGGTTCCGCCACATGGCAGCAGATTTGATCCTCTCAACCACACTCGATTCTTTCATTTTACCAGAACACCAGGAAAACCAGAGTATGTTGAGGGCGTGGAAGGGACGATAATGAGAAACTTCGACGTGTTTCTGCGGCCTGGCATGTCAAGTTTACAACACGCGATACTTCTCCAGTGTCTGGGAATTACATTAAAATGCATTCCCGCTGCCAGAGCCCCGAAACGCCCACCAGCGCAGTTCATGCATCATGTAGTCTGCTGGAGCCTGCTTCATAAACAGCTTTTCAAAAGCAGGACAATTGATTAGGCCTGGAGTCACTGCTGACTCACGCTGTTATGGACGGATATTTCAGGACACGGTCAAATCTATACAGTAGAGAAAAAAAGGGCCAGACTTCCAAATCTAATTAAGGGGAAAAGACTTCTTTCTGTACGGAGGGATTTTTTCACTATACTGTAAAAATGTTACAAAGCAGATCGAAGTAGTTTGAGTAGGCTGGAACATTAACATTATATCAGTTGATGAAATATATATTACAGTAAATTTCTTGCAACCACAGCTGCCAGTTTTTTTCCTTTAAATTTAACAGGATTTTAACATTTAAAAAGTGCTTGTTAACCAAACGCCTTCAAAAGCTTTTTTTTTTTTCGTCTCACATTGCTACAGTCTGACTCTAAACGTCATTCTTTAACAGTAAAGGAGCTTCATACGGCAAATTTGAAGCTTATAATGATTATGATTTATTGTGTTGACTTTGATTAACTAATGAACAGTGTTAATGATTTTTTTGTGGGGCAAATATAGGACACATTACTCCTGACGTGCAAAGAAAAACAACAAACAGTCTATTAAACCATCAGATAATGTCTAGAGGTTAACGATTCAAATCTAGTAGATACATTTGTCCTTCATGTCACACTTAAAATAAATATTGTAAGTTAATATAACCATTACTACAGAGAAAATTATTATTAGAGAAAACATCATGTTAGTGCTCAATGTCCCAATAACATTTGATTTTAAAGGACCAATTCTCACTATTAACTAGCATTCATATTAATAGCATATTGCCTGTTTATTAGTACTTATAAAGCACATATGTGACCCTGGACCACAAAACCAGTCATAAGGGTAAATTTTTTTATTTTTAGTTTTAGTTTTTGGCCGAGATACAATTATTTGAAAATCTGGAATCTGAGGGTGCAAAATATTGCGAAAATCGCCTTTAAAGTTGTCCAACTGAAGTTCTTAGCAATGCATATTACTAAACATAAATTAGGTTTTGATATATTTACAGTAGGAAATTTACAAAATATCTTCATGGAACATGATCGTTACTTAATATCCTAATGATTTTTGGCATAAAAGAAAAATCGATAATTTTGACCCATACAATGTATTTTTGGCTATTGCTACAAATATACCCCAGCGACTTAAAACTGGTTTTGTGGTCCAGGGTCACATATTAATGCCTTGTTCTGCATGACCATATTTTATATCCCTCAATCCTACCTACTTTACAACTACCTTACTAACTATTAATATGCAGCAAATTAGGAGTTTATTGAATTCACCCGTTAAAAGTTAATAGTTAGTTAATAATGAGAATTAAAGTGTGACCCCTTTGCCATATAAAATACAAAATGTGCTGAAATGCCACAGTGACAAAGAAATTGAATTCTGTACTTTACTTAACGTTACGACATAATTAAAGAGGATTGTGAGTGGTAAATTAATCTGCATCTTAATTAACTACTATCTTTCATTAAGAGTGTCAATCTATTAATAAATAAATACATATTTATGGCTTATTCATACTTTTCTAAGTGAACAGACTTTTTGATTTTTGCCTAGAACAGGCAGCGGCACCCCAGAAACCAACAACAACTACCACCCAAAACATCTTATACTCTTAAAAATAAAGGTGCTTCACGATGCCATAGAAGAAACCTTTTTTGTCTAAATGGCTCCATAAAGAACCTTTAACATCTGAAGAATGTTTCTGTTTCACAAAAGGTTCTTTGTGGCAAAAGAAGGTTCTTCAGATTATAAAAAGGTAAGAAAGAGATGGTTCTTTAAAGAACCTTAGACTGAATGGTTCTGTGTGGAACTAAAAATGGTTCTTCTATGGCATCGCTGTGAAGAACCTTTTAAGCGCCTTTATTTTTTAGAGTGTAGCATTGTAGCGGTGGGTTCTGGATGGGCAAGCACCTCTCATAATTTCTCTGGAAAATGTAAAAACCCTGTTATATTAAAGATAATATTATATTAAGGCCCATGACCGAAAAGATCCTCTATTTTTAATCTCAGAAAACAAAGAGACATTGTACTAAGGGGCGGAAAAACATAGTGACAACACCAAAGAAACCAAATTTGGCATTTTGCTCAGGAGAAAGGAAAGTAATTTAGATTAGTACACCCAATAGCGTTTGTAAACGGATTATAATTCTTTCAAGGCGAAAAAAAAAAAGGTTTTTACATATTATGCTGCATAGAGAGATTTAGAAGTCAGATCTTCGTTTCTTGCTTAATTTCCTTTATTATCTCTATAAAGCCAAGGACTCACTGTCTCTTTTGTCTCAAAGTTGAGCAGTTGTGTAATTTCCGCTCTGGTTTCAGCCGGTCAGGGTCAATGAACAGTCGTGGTCAGACAGCAGGAAGGACAAAGTCCATTTGAAAGACATTTGCACCTCAATGACAAGGACTCAAAGTTTCCTCTATAGAAGCTTTAGTGATGTCCACTAACTACTTGACTTTTGCGTGTTCAGCCCTGTGTAACGTGACCAGAGCCCACCGAACGATGGGTCAGCCATTTCACTCCCAACATTATGAGTTTGCTCATTCAAATGAAACTTCAATCAACTATTCATTCATTTACGATTTGAAGCGCTTCACCTCAAAACTGCCATAAAATGTATTTGATTCGTCTAAGAGTAGTCTGGACATGACGAAACATTTGCTTTTTGGTATGCCTTGTGCCAAAGAGAATAATTCTGATTGATCCAAAGTGTTAGTTTCGGCTTTAGCCCATGGATCGCCTCCTCTGCCTTTCCTGCGGCGATGTGCAAACTGGCTGTTGGGCTGGTTTTCATGTATAGTTTATGCTGGTACCTTTCTTTCACATCTGTATTATGCTGCACGGAACACAGGCAGAGGTGTGCGAACGTCCTGCGAACGAACCGGCGGTTTTGAAAGTGAAAGGCTCTCCTGCTCTCTCCTGATTAAATGACGTGGGTCAGGAACGGAGGCAGTAAATAATATATTAAAGAGAATGCTCGATTTCATCACCATGGCAACCTCTCCAGCAGTGCCATAATCGCTATAATCTCCCCCTGAGGCTTATCAGTCATTCTGGTCAGTCACCACAAGGGTCGCTTTTCAATTCCTTTCAGGTAGATAGGTAGCCAACTCTGAACTCTAGCGAACAGGCCCCACGTCGACACACAACGGAGTCCTTTCAGTGCCTTGCCTTATCAGTTGCACTGCTGTACATGACTCCACAGATCTGCTCGGTGCGACTGGTGGGAGAGCCTTTTAATCATGGCTCAAATACACCTCCCATTTAACCTCGTCGAGCTCCGTTACCATGTAAATGTTTTTATACATACAAGGTGCTTTTGTACTGCCGAGATTCGTTGCGGAAAACCGATACATGTGTTTTTAATTACACAAGATTATGTACGATGTCAGGGCAAAGAGGTTTTGATAGTGCATCTTATTACACTGCATTAAAAAAACATGCCATTTGAAGTGTAATTCCTGTGCTAGTAATTCATCTCTGCAATAATAAAATGCAAATAATAAAATTACTAACCGTATAATTGTGGAGAGTTAAGACAGTTGTTCTGTACAGTAAACATTTCTGGTAATGTACTGAATCACCACTTGGTATAAAACACCAAATCCCAATATAAAATCTAAATCTTGAAGCAAAACTAGTTTATAACCACTGCTGGTAGCAATTTATTTTGTTGACTATAAGAAGCCTTTCAGCTACATGACAACTACTAGTAAGGATGGGCGATACCAAACTTTTATAGTTCGATATGATACAAAGTGATACCAATATCGATATCGATACTATTCCTTAAATGATATGTGATTTTTCTAAATAATGTTCTTTTTCAGAAAAAAAGACAAACCATGCATCATATATCATTGCATCTTGTTAGTGAAAAAAGGTACCACACCAAACTATATTTCCTTTCTGCTATTCTGCCCATCTCTCTTAGTACAATGCGGAAGTGAGTGTCTCTGTGCGTGTGTGTGTGTGTGTGTGTGTGTGTGTGTGTGTGTGTAGCTGTTTGCTCGCTTCTCACAGTCATGTGACACAGGCCAGCTAAATAGCGTGTTTTGGCACAAAAAGTACTTTAAAACATTTGAACATGGTGCAGAAACCCATTTTTTTTTATATTGATATTTTTTTCCAAGGTATCAATACCAAATAAGTAGCTTGTGAGTATCGATATATTGCTACTGCAGTATCAAAGTATCGGTAGACTGTCTACTAAATATCTTCTAACACTTTATTTTTATGGTCCCCAACAGAATGACTATAAGTACGTCTTATTTTATTGTACTAAATCTAACCCAAACCATAACCTAGCCTACTAATACTCTGCTTATGCTCTAAAGAGTTTGTTGACATGTAGTTGCAAAGTTACTTATAGTCAACAGAAGGGACCATCAAAATAAAGTGTAACTCCACTGCTATAGCACCAGTGGCATAGGAATGTGATGGTGACACATTATAAATCTCATCAGCTTTGCTCATGAATATTAATTACAGCACATAGTGTATGCCCGATAGTGTTAACTGATTTGTTGAATACCGGTAAACAGACGTTAGTCAGATGCTAGCCTTAGTAAAATTACTGCTCAAATTACTGATTGGTTTGTTTGTTCAGTCCACTGCAGTTGCAATCAGGTTATAGAAGCTTTGTGTTCTTAAATTGGTCAATTCTTTCATGCTCTGCAGCCAAGCAAAAAAAAAAAAAAAAAGATAAGTTTGAAAGTGTTTATATGCTAGCTACACCCACTGTAAACACAGCTAGTAGTCCTAGAGCCCTTACCGGAAACGTCAGGATCAGCTTTCGCTGTAACTGTAAGTCAGGAGTTCCTGCATCGCTGCTGCCCAATTCCCATGATCCTACTCTAATTCCGTCATCACCTTTGGGGTGACATTGACCCATTCCGTGCGCAACAGCCAAGCAAAAATGCTAATTTGACGAGGACAGCGG
>JAFVLL020040559.1:0-18952 GCA_021397915.2 Tor tambroides
GTTTTAAAAGAAGTCTCTTCTGCTCAGCAAGGCTGCATTTATTTGTACAGTAAAAAATACATGCCTGATTCAAGAAGGGGGTCTCAAAAATGGCCAAAAAATATTATTTTAGTAACTTATTAATTTTAAGTTAAATTGTGCTTTGTTGGTATAATGTCTGATAGAATGTTAAAAAATGTTCAGTGTTAAGTAAATATTTTTAAATTGTTTTGTAATTGATTTTTTTATTTGAAAAGCAGGACAAAACAGTAAAAAGCACATTTTGGCTATTTAATTTATGCAATGGTGAAAAAAATGGCAAAATAGGCCTACGGGGAAAAAAATGCGAAAAACCGTGTTCGGTATTCGGCCTTCGGCCCAGTGTTTCATTTTCTTCGGCTTCGGCCAAGAATTTTCAATTCGGTGCATCCCTAAAATAAATTTAATTACTTGATTATTACATCAACTTCATTTTTTGTTTTGATTTGGGATTTTTTTTTGGTTAAATTTCAGTTTCGGTTTTTTAATTAAAAAAAAATCCATTTTAGTGCATCACTAATTGCAAACTTTCATTGCAGTATGCAAACAAATGCTCTTCTTTTATTGACTGATGGTTTTGGGTGGTTTCTGTAATTAGCACTAGTCAGCCACAACCACGTGACCAGCCTCGAGCCGTTTGGGCCTCTGTGGGCTCAAGCTTGAAATCAATATCATTTATTCTCCTTCTGTTTAACACTTCTGAAGTATTTGCCTGTTCAGCTGGTGTTGGCAGAAAGGGCTTGATTTATGCCGCACTGGTTCTGTGAACTTGTAGATGTGCCTTTAAAGCAGGTTGTATTTACTTTGCCCTCAGGTGCTACTTTGGTTGTATTTTTTTTTTTTTGTCTTTTAGGGTGGGCTTGTCTAAGGATATGGTCTGTGGAGATGAAAATAGTCAGTAAACGAGACTATTTTCACAGGACATATTTAGTTACCCTATTCTAATCTGTCAGTGCATTGTTACAAAACCTATAGAGCTGACCTGTTGTCTACTGCCTATAGAGGCAGATGCCTTCTGATGCCTCCTTTCTGTGATCTTCAACATTTGCATACAATTGTTGCATTTCTAGTCGTTTCCTCCACTTTGTAAAATGAATAAATAATGAATGCATGCATATATCTACACAAAATAAATGACCACCAAATACATTTGAAAGAAAAGCATAGTAGGTTTTCTAGGGCTAATCAATGTAAATAATCATACAATAATTATTCCAGACATAATTATTCATAACTGCCCGTTTGCGGAAATAATGTATAATTGTTTTGTTCCAAAAAATTCTAAATCTCACTTTTAGCATTCATAATTTTTGATTAGCATACATCACATCCGATCTGGTGGTTGCATATATGGTCTAGCCCCAAGAATCTCTCCATTTGAAATAAATGACTTATGATCTGTTGTTTGTCAGGAAAAAAGTGGCTTAAGAGAGTATCTAACTGAAATTAAACCTCATTAAGTGAATGATTTGGCAAAATAATTTGATTTGAATCATATGAGAGAGTCCTTTTTAGCTAGTGTTAGCTTAGTGTTGCTAAGCTAACAATGCAATACTCTGATTTGGAACTCTTTTCGCACTTTTCAGTATTGAATGAGTGATATTTTATAATCAGCATTTCTCTCTGCTTCATAATTAAGGCAGTTTAGTTTTGCTGCGTACCTGCTGTTTAATGCAGCCTTTACATCAGTAGCATTTAAATGACAGCTTGGTAGGTTTTGAAAAAAACGTTTGTGTCTCTTTCTGATCCAGAATCAGTTTGAGGAAAACCCTGTGTGAAAATAATATTGGACTTAATGTCATTTACCCAAACAGTGACAGCAGCTGTGTAGCATATAGCATAGCTTCCCAGTGTTTAGCCAAGCCATGATGTAGCATGACAAACTGCTGAATTTCTGGGTGTTTTTTTACATTATGTAATCTTACATAAATAAAATGATAGCTTTAATGTAGTTAGTGACTTTTTTGTAGTTTATGCTCAAAAACAGAACAATTATATAAACTGTGGCAGTTAGCTAAACACAGAGTCAGTTAGCTGTTCTCCCAGCTAGGCCAAGCTACTTATGTTGGTCTGTTTTGATTTTTTTTTTTTAAATGTCAGCTGTTCAGACTGTTTTAAGCTAGTTTAAATATTTTTCAGCATGGGTATAACTTAAAAGGGTAGATAAAATGTGGTTTGGATGTTTATAGCTTGGTTTTGAACAATGGTTTCGAAGTAGCTTCCGCATTAATGAATGCTAATAAAATCGGGTCTGTTACAAAACGGACATTGCCCTCTTTCAGGGTCAATAAACTTTCTCATCATTTCATAATTTCCTGACCAGTAATTCTCTTCACACAATGAAAAACAAGGGAGTCTTTGCACATTGTAATGTTTGAGCTCTCATTATGTTCACTGCATGTTTGTTTTGTGTGTGGAATAAGTGTTCATATACAGCTCTATATTTCCACGCTACTGAACAGGGAGAAAACGATTATGTTGCCCAAGAGAGAACCTGCATTTGCAATGATTTTTAGGTTGCGTATATCATGAAAAGTTATGTTTGTGAGTTCAGGGTGCAGAAATTAACTCTGGAAATTGAGTGGGTACTGTACTTTTTATATGTCTTTTTTATTTATGAGGACTTTTATCGGTGTTTCCTGCAATTTGTGATGCCATATATAAATACAGTATTGTTCAAAAGTTTTTAGTTTGAAATAGGGTTGGGCCAATAGACGTTGCCATCGTCCATCGCCGAAGGCTGACAGACATCACGATTTTAAGCCGGCATCGTGATATCGATGGGTTATTATACTGTATGTAAATTGCAGGCATCAGGGGGCCGTTACTAATATGCGTGGCATTAAAATCGCTTTTGAATGTTCGCTTGCTTTTTATTTTCACTTTCAAGATTCGTGATCACACATACTCTGTGTATACTATGGAGCGGCAATACTTACCACAGAATTTACAAGATTAGATGTTTGTCAGTGATGCTCAGGATCCAGGGGTGCAAACTTGTCACCTTTCGGCGAAATTCGCCGTTTTCACCTTGAAATAGGTCATTCACGTGAATTGCGTAGATCTGTAAAAAAAATGTGCGTGTGTGTGGGTGCGGGGGGGTCATTGTCGTTGTATCTGCGAGTCATCTGTGTCACGTCACCTGTAGCGTTTTTTCCCTCTGTTGGCAAAGGAATGGACCTGCCCTACTCTGCCTCTGATTGGCTTACCTTAATGTTCTTTCCCTCATCATCCAACCAATCTCACTCCTGAAGCCTATAGACGCTGCAAATTCGCTGTAAAGCAGGACGGAATGCATTTGTATCTGCATTAAATTATGGTGTTCCAGTTTAAATGGTGATTATTGCGTGAGGCTGCTGTTGCGATAGCTATGAAGTTTGTAAGTTACGTTATCGCTACATTAGTTCGCTACCCTTTGCAAAAATGTTCCTCAGTCTCGACCTTAACATTTGTCTCATATCAGTAAGCTATTACTCTGACTTGAAGTCGATTTGAGAACTGTTCGACCTACAAGTAAGCATACCGTTTAATGTACAGTAATATTAGTATCACTCAGCTCAAGTGGAGGCAGCGCTAAGCCATAGCTAAGTGTCAGCCTGTAACAGCCTGTTTCAAGACACAGAAACACCTCGCGTTTAGTTTAGTATGTCACCTTTTCACCCCTGACGAGTTTGCACCCCTGAGGATCTGCAAATAATTCGCCGTTGTCATATCAATCATCTATGGAAGCCCGTTTACGCCACCAAATAAAAAAATAATAAGGTAATTGTGAATTTTTATCTCACAATTTAGACTTTTTTTCTTGGAATTGTGAGATATAAACTCGCAGTTGTGAGAAATGATGTCAGAATTGCGAGATATAAACTGGCAATTCTGACTTTTTTTCTCAGAATTGTGAGATATAAACTTGCAATTCTGAGAGCATATCAGTCTTTTTTTCTCCTCAGAACTGGACTTTATAACTGGCAATTGCAAGTTTATGTCTCACAGTTCTGAGAAAGTCAGAATTGTGAGATAAAAAGTCGCAGTTACTTTTTTAATTTTTTTATTCAGTGGCTGAAACGGGCTTCCATAGTCTTCTCTCCTTACTCTTTTTATGTGCCAAGTGAATTTTATGTACTGTTATGTAACAGGCTACCACTATCAAGCAGTTAACTATGTGCCTTTAGTGGCTCCGTAGAACGCATTATTCATTTTCCGTGCCTTTCCGAATACAAATTCACTCTTGGGGCACAACCCTAATGCAAATGATTTCTATTTTAAATAAATGCTGGTCTTTTGAATTTTCTATTTATGAAAGAATGAAAAAGAAAAGGAATATCACCATTTCCACAAAAATATGAAGTACCACAACTGATCCCACTGATAATATTAAGAAATGTTTCAAATCAGCATATTAGACTGATTTCGGAATGATCATGTGACACTGAAGACTGGAGTCTTCATTTTTAAATATATTTAAATAGATCATCATAGGTCATCATATTTCGCAATGTTACTGTTTTTACTGTATCAAATAGATCCATCCTTAGTTAGCATCAGAGATTTAGTTCAAAAAGTCTTATAGAGGGCAAACTTATGATATAGATATATAAATGTATGCGTGTGTATATGCCAAGCCAATTTTGAGGTTTTAGGCTGTACTGCAAACCACACCTCTTTTCATATAAGGCATTTTTTGGGCTGTCTGAGTCTAACAATGTCTGACTTCAGTGGAATAAGGTGTGTGGGTGTGTGCGCCTGTAATCACCTGAGTGATTGTGTGTCTCTTGTGCTTTTGGGAGAATGTGAATATATGGAAGACATTCATCACACGTGGCATCATCTATCCCAGACTCCCCAGCCCATGACACGTGGAAGAATGCCGGAATGAGTCGCCCTGGGGGCGTTTTCTCTGAGGAAGCTAGAAAGGCAGAGCCTCCTTAAAAGTAAAATTGGACGAGAAAGTTATTAGTTTCATAAAAATAAAACAAAAAAAGCCCAAAAATTGTGAAATTAAAAATTAAATGGTGTGTAAATCATCTTCAGAAAGCAATATCAGCAGATGAAGGTTCAGAGGGAGGCAGAGTCTCTTTTGCCTCTTTTGAGCTTATTGTGATCTCATTGAGATTTTATAGCATGACGTGAATGTGAGACGAGTAACAAGCAAAATATGTTGCAAAAGGTGTTGTGCAATGTTATTTTAGTGTCACTGAGATACTGTTATAGTTTTTATTTTAATATTTTGTGTTTTCATTTTAATTATAGTTAAAGTTTTAGTAATTTGAATGTGTGTTTTTGTCATTTTTAGTAGGGTTTTTATGTGTGTGTGTATATAGTTTTTTTGAGTGTGTGTGTATATAGTCCATTTGAAATAAACATGGTTCTTTTGAACTTTATATTCTTCAAAGAATCCTAAAAAAAAAGTCATGATTTCCACAAAAATATCAAGCAGTGCAAGTGTTTGTCATTTTTAGTCATTTTTCATTAAACTGATCAGAAGTAAAGACATTTATAATGTTACGAAAGATTTCTGTATAGTTTTTATTAATTATTTCAGTGTTAGTTATTTTAGCACATCAAATTAAACTAAATTGAAATGAGAAATGCTTTTATTTTTATTTTTTTTATTTATTTTTTTTAATGTTTTAATTTATGTTTAAAATTTATTTTATTTTATTTTAATGTTTATTTTATTTTAGGTAAAAAATATTTTTATGGTTTTAGTTTTAGTTCAAGTCTTAGTTAAATATAATAACACTAAACTAAACTAAACTGATTGGCTAATAGCAGATTGATTTGACTTGTATCATTTAACATTCAGAGAGATAAACAAGAAAAAACAGTTCACCGATAGCGTAAGAAAAACAAGCTGAATTCAAGATAAATTCTCTGAAAACAACTCTTAATATCTATTAAATGTGAAATCATCTTGTTTGAGGGATGTTTAGATATTTTTACTGGAGAACAAGACAGAAATACTGATTAAGCGAACGAGTTTTTGCAGCGTGCAAGCCAAGAAATCCCAGCGTGACAGATATCCAGAAAAATGGGCAAAAATAAGCAAAGCATTCTCACAGTAGGTGTCATTCTCTCCGTATTGACTTTGAGATTATGGGTAAATAATAACAGCAGCGGGCACCGGTGAGATGAATATTCATGCAGAGCGGAGCCAAGGTGAGACGGCAGCTTCGGCGTGCCAGACTGGCAAACTGCCTGCAGAATAGACACTGATGCTACGGGTGAGAGAGGGCATGGAGAGAGCGATAAACACTCACCCCTCAGACAGACTGTGTGCTAGGTAAGCAGATAAGACGTAAACAGCACAAACCGAGCCAAATGCTCAGTGTTACAGTGCTGTGTTTAACGCAATTGATTAACAAAATGACAATTCAGGCATTATTTACTTCCCTTATGTTGTCATTCTATGTAAATCTTCATGCAGCTCTTCCTGCACATTGACCGTTTATAATCATCTGTCAAGCTCCAAAAACACCGTAAAAGTAGTTTGTGTGCTCTATATTCAAGTTCTGACGTCTAATTTAGGTTATTTATGGAGAATCCCTTGTGCGGCGGCTCTCAAATCTCATTCCTCAGTCTATATATTTGAACATAGGTGAGAACTAATGATGTCTGGCATAAATTATGTCAGTCTCAGAACAATGGCACATGAGATTTCAGAGTTTCTGTGAAAGGGAAGATTGTCACTGATTAAAATCAGTATCAAAAATACAGATATAGATTGAAAGTTCGGTTCATTTCTGCAAATTATTATATTAGCGCTGTGCATTTCAGTGAAACAATGATTCAGCAGTTTAAGACCCTGCATGCTTTAAAAGGTTTTTAGTGAAAATTTTGGGGTTCAAGGTTTTTTTTTATGTTTTTGAAAGAAGTCTCTTCTGCTCAAAAATACAGTAAAAACAGAAAAAGTGTGAAATATTATTAGAATTTGAAATATTTGTTTTCTATTAGAATCTATTTTAAAATGTAATTTATTCCTGTGATATAAAGCTGAATTTTCAGCATCATTACTCCAGTCTTCAGTGTCACATGATCCTTCAGAAATCCTTCTAATATGCTGATTTGACACTCAAGAAACATTTCGGATTATTATCAACGTTGAAATCAGTTGTGCTACGTCATATTTTTTTCACTATTATTTGATTAATGGAAAGTTCAAAACAACAGCATTTATTTGAAAAATCTTTTGCGACATTCTAAATGTCTTTAATGGCATCAATTTAATGTATCTGTGATAAATAAAAGTATTAATTTCTTTTAACACTTTTACTGGTTACGTTTTGAATGGTATTGCATGCAGTGCAATTACTACATGACAGAGTCTAATTGTTGAAATTATGGGTCCATCTCAACAACAGGCTAAAAAATCGAAACATTTGTTTTTAGTTCTTTTGCTTGTCCTTAAAATGCCCATCCGTGTTTGTCTTGTGAGCCGTGCTGCTGAAGGGGACAGTGATGAATCAACAGGGTTCATCTGGGGATTGAATCTCCAGTCTTTGTGTGCTTGAAGCGTAATGCCACACCACCACAAAACCTAGATATCCATCTACAGACATCTCCATATAAAGGATGCACAGCTTTGGGATCCTCAGAACAAACAGACAGATCATTAGCAATTCTGAAGCAAAAGTTTAGATATTTTCTTACAGGCGCCAGACAGACACACAGATCACACCGCCGTCAAAACTGCTGCTGGACGAGCGCTGCATGAATGCATGACATTCAGAGGTGCTGCACTTAAACAACTTTTATTAGCTTTTTTTGTTTGGGAGAACATTTGATACTGTGTTATGGGTGTTGATATTTTATTGCAAAATGATGTGCTTTTCCTGAGTAAAGGAGTGCACAGCCTAGAAAGACAAATGCGCTTGAAATGGACTTGGCTGACATGAAACCATAGATACAGTTCCGTGTGGAAAACCAGCTTCACAACTAAAATATTGTTTGCCAGAGTTACTTATTCTTCCTTCAGAAAGGCAGAAACTGATCCAGATGCAGTTTTAGTAAAGATGGAGCTCCACTCGACCCTGTTTTGAAAGTTTGTTCTGCTGAAGCGCAAATGAAGGGAAGGTGGCGATGTGTCTCACTATGCGGCCTAATTATAGCATAAATCACTTCTGCAAGACCAGCAGCGTCTGTGTTTTGAATGCAAGTGTGCTGGTGTCTACTAAACTGTTTAACTTTTAAGAGCATGCTTTTGAGTCAGCTTCACCATGTCAATAGATGAACAACATGGCTGTTTGCAATGGCTCAGAATGATTAGTCAACTAGGCAAAGTTTAGATTTCTATTTTTAACTAAAATATTTCAAGCTGTTTTTAGGCATAAAAATTGAGATAATTTAGTTTTATAATCCATCTGTTCTCCAAACCTGGAATATGGAAATGCTGGAGCCTGTTTCAGATTTTATTTTATTTTATTTTAATTTATTTCTTTTGCAAAAAGATAATTAAACCTGTTTATAGAAATTAAGATAATTTTCCCTGTTAAATCGTCCATCCATCCTTACATTCATGTATTATTTTTTTGTTATCTTTATTTTTTGTGCAATAAAAATAAAATTTCCTGTTTATAGAAATTAAGATTATTTAGCCTATTTATAATCCAAATACATTTTCCTGTTCATAGAAATTATTAAAATAATTTAATTTATTTATTTATAAAATAATTTATTTATGAATAATTATAATCCATCCATTCTGTCCATTCTCCAAACCACTTATCCTATGTTTTTGTTTTATTTTATTTTATTATTTTATTTTATTTTATTTTTAGGGCAATAAAGATAATTTAGCCTGTTTATAGAAATTATGATAATTTTGCCTGATTATCATCTATCCATTTATTATATATTATTACATTTATTATTATTTATCTTTATTTTTGTGCAATAAAAATCAATTTTCCTGTTTATAAAAATTATTAAAATAATTAAGTCTAATTATAATCCATCCGATCTGTCCATTCTCCTAACCACTTGCCCTATGTTTTATTTTATTTTTTTTTATTTTATTTCATTTCACTAGTAAAAGACTGTGTTTAGTATCTGTATATTACAAAGACATTTCTCAGTGTTTTTTGGGCATGACCCTAATTCAGAAAAATCTCTCCAAAAACAAAC
The DNA here is from genome assembly GCA_021397915.2 of Tor tambroides. Taxonomy (NCBI): domain Eukaryota; kingdom Metazoa; phylum Chordata; class Actinopteri; order Cypriniformes; family Cyprinidae; genus Tor; species Tor tambroides. The sequence goes on from JAFVLL020040559.1 coordinate 9,139, forward strand.
ATTCATGCTGGTCTCTGTGTGTTTCGGCAAAGATGCTGACTTTCTGGAAATAATCAGTCAGTACATGCTGCTCTGTCGTCTCTCTTATTTTCTTTCTCTGTCTCTCCGCTTGTCTCCATTTAGCACGCGTGGTCCAGTTTTGTGCCTCTCTGTCCTCCCTTGTTACCATGACAACCGCGATCCGTCCCGTCAGTGCTCCAGGGATTTGACCGGGTCTCGCTCTCACTCTCACATCCTCCGAGACTCTTCCCATTCAGAAACATCACCGGCGACACGTTAGCGGCTCATGATTTCCCATCCCGAGATGAAAGCGCTGTGGTGTCCTGTAATGGTTTTTCACATTTAGAGACGTAGTGAGTTAATTGCGGAGGGAGGCAGGGAAGAGTTTGGGTTCCTGTGGAAACTTGGTTGCTTGGATGTTTTTGCCCTTTTTGCATTTTTGTTTCAGATTTTCCCCTCTGCTCTTTCTGTCCTCGAGAAGTTCAAGTGCAGTTCAGTGTTTTGGGTTTGATCCATCTCATTCCTCTGTTGCTCCAGGTGGCCTGGTGTGATCCCAGAATGTGTGCACGCATTTCAGACCACTAATGTCTGCATCCATGTGTGTTTTCATGGGCAATTTCCTACCAGCTCTTGATTTAATAGGGATTTTTTTTTCCCATTTCGAGGTAATATGCTTTCCTTTAGATAAGGAAAGTGGCCCTTGCTTCATGTGCAGGTATATTTGAAGCTCAGTGGCACATTTTATTGATAGTGAAACTGAACAAAGACATCTTTGCTTCTCAAAAGGGAATTTCCATTAAGCTCAAAAGCAGCCAGAGAATCAGTTTTCCTTGGAAAACACAAAAGCTCGTGAGCTTTATAAAACCTAGTGAGCTGCCCATGTAGGCAGGATTTTAAGGCATCGAAGATGCATTTTTGACTCAAAAGGTAGGCTGCGTGATTATGCTGAGGCACCATTGCATGTCTGCTTTGTGGCGAGCACAACCCCATAATGCATTACAACTATGTTATTACACTGTCTTTCAGTGCACCAAAGAAGTGCAAAAAATGTTGATTGTAAATATTTTCAAGCTCAGGCTAATTTAAAATGGACTATTCTCCCCATTATTTGTATGTGCTGTGTATTATTATTATTATTATTATTATTATTACAGTAATTATATTTTATTGTAGCACTACCAAATAAAATAAAAATAATAATTGTTTATTATATAATTTAATAATTTATATATTATGTTTATTAATAATTTAAACTGTTACTAAATTATTTTTATTTATTATTACTATCATTTAATAATAATTATTGCTATAATAATAATAATAATAATTTATAAATTAATATTAGAAAATAAAAGAAATGGGTATTATTATTATTATTATTATTATTAACAACAACAACAAAAATAAAAAATAATGTATATAAAAATAAAAATAGTACATTTTATATGAAATATTACATATATTATCATTAAGATGATGATGATGATGATGATTGATTTTGTGCTATTGATCTCATCAGTAGCATAGCTACATGCTGAAAGCAAATGTTATTAAAACTATTTTCTCTGGTATTTGTGTGTGTGTGTGTGTTTGTGTGTTAATAATAATAATAATAATAATAATAATATTAGAAATAATAATAAATAATATTTTTATTTGAATTATCTATTTTGTGGTTATTCATCTTGTCATTGACACAGCTACATGCTAAAAGCAAATGTTATTAAAATCACACACACATTTTTCTATGTGTGTCATGGTGCCTATGTAGAGCACTTGAAGTTGGTTACTTGTGAGGGTCCATTTCAGTTAAGAACCTGCCTATATGTATTACTCTATTATGGACTATATTGTTGTAAACACACAATATTTTTACAGAGCATTATTTAGGATAGAATGTACACAGGTAGTGTTCTGCTGTAGTAAAATGTGTGTGCTAAAGAAAAGCGTGTGCTAAATTCATCATAATGTCATGTAATTTGCCACGCTATTTCACCGAGGCTGATTTTTGGCTTTGATGAACTTAGGCGATGTATAAAGAATATGGATTGGAGTGTTACATGTATGATGGATCTGTTTTCACTGAATATTCATTTGGGGTCGTTTATCTGACTGGTATATATATGTGTGTAATCTACATGAGCAGTTAATGATGCTTTTACTCATTGGAGAGTGTGATAAACAGCGGGCGTTGATGTTAATGTTGTGTGTTGTGTGTGTTTTATTGCAGGCAGCTTCAGCAGCAACAGCAAGCCGAACTGGAGGTTCACCAGAGAGATGGGCTGACTGCTTATGACCTGTCGCAGGTACACACACACACACACAGTCCGTCATTTAGTTTCCTAACCCTTACAGGTGCATTACTCTCTTTAGCTGGTGTAGTTCATCTAATTTATCCTCCTTCATTTTATATGCAAGTCCCTCTTAAATCATTGTCACAGCTGAAGTTGTTTTAGGTTGATAGTTCAAATTGAATATCAGCTCCCAGAGGAACATTTTATTCTCCAGAAGTGCTGTTTAATAGCTCAGGAGACTTGAAAATGAATGTGTTATGAAATGAATGTGAATAGCAGCTCAGATTATTTGGTCTTTAAGTAAATAAATTAAAAAAACATTCAAAACAAAAAAACAATTTGCTAAAAAAGATAAAATATTTCAGTTTTTTAACTGTATCCCATTCATTCTCTAAACCATTTGTCCTACGTAAAGTTGCAGGGATGCCTATTCCAGGTTATTTTTTATTTTTATTTATTTTAATTGTATTTTATCTTGATGTTGTTGTTTTTTTTTTAGTTATTTTTAAGTTATTTATTTTTTCTTTATTTTTAATGAATTTAACTTCTCAGGTGATTCTTTTCAGAAAAAGTCTCCATTTGTTCTCTGTTTAATTTCTTTGCTCTTTAGGAAAAACAGTCGATATTATGAGAGATTACATCAAAAAAAAAAAAAATCTTTTCCATAAGCAGTCGCCTGATCTTCTCTGTTAGCTTTTTTTGTTTCTGTATCAAAGTTGTTTTATTCCATTGACACCCTTGAAAAGATTAATTCATTTTTATACATTTTAAGAAAAAAATAGTCTAAAATATTTTATTAATGTCATTAAAATTGTAATTTTAATATCCCAAGTATGGTTTTTATCATGAAAATAGGCAAAGAACCTGGTGTGCATTAAAAAAAACAAACAAACATACTAGACAACTAGTAAAATACATTATTTCTATAATAATAAGTGAAAAAGTAAACTGTAATATTACACTACTATTTTTTGTACACTGTTGTTTCTCATTTAATTATGTCATTTGCAAGGCTTCATGGGATGTGTAATTCATTTTCTCACAAAAGAATGAAAAGTCAGCATGAAATCAAAATTAAACATTTATTTTTCATGCATGTTTTATGCATGTGACAATTCATGCATGCATTTATTTACTTACTTATGTTACAAAGTCATCTTTATTTAAATTGTGATAGCTTGCTCATGACACATGCAAGCAAATTGCATTCATTTCTGCCTCCATTCCAGTATGCAAGGCTCACTTTTTACAATACAGTCAACAAACAAATTAAGTTCCACCCTACTTTTTTTTATTTTTTTTTTATTCTTGTTTGTTAAGCTCCAGTTCATGCCAACTTTACATCTTTGTCTGTTTTCCTGATTTTCAAGTACTTGTTTGCTTCAAATCAGAGTTTGTAATGGCTTAATTCATCTCAAAACCTCTGATTTCATTCATGGCTCAGAACTCTTCATTTTTTTAAAATCCTGATGGATGAAACAAATGGAAAAATCTTCCAGAATCGATTCCAGTGCAAAGTGTAAGGTCGCTGTTGTGCACTTTATGCTTAGTGTTAGGATGAGATGCATGCTGGAGCGGCACTGACCGATAAATGCGATAGACAATCTGCATAATTGTCATTTCAGCTGTGGAGCGATAACTCCCTCTCTGTGGTTCTGTGCTATAAAAATAGACCATAGTTTATGAGGTGAAGTCACACATATGGAATATGCCCTCCGTCTTTATTTCTTAACAACTTTTACAACTTAACACACATTTGCTTTGAGTCATAAGTGTTAATGTTGTTATGTTATATCATATGTTGTTTTTGTTAGAGGTCATTTGAGTCAGTCTTAATAAAGCAGAGAGGATTATTTGTTGAAAATAGATAACGTCTCACACATGGGATGTTGGGTAGCACCCATCAGCACTTACAATCTGTGAGTGTTTAACGCCTGTCTGCAATTTAGAAAGTGTTAGAAAGTGACCTTCATTATTGATTCATGTGTTTGCCCTTACGAAACAAAAATGTATGGGAATATATATAGAAATGGAGGCAAAAACTGCACTACACTTTTGCATGTACACTGTTAAGAATGATATAATCAGTACGGCATGGCAGCTTTTGTTTTAAATGAAATTTAACTTGATTTTTAAATTGGTTTAATGTAATTTAACTTAAAATGACTCGTACAACCAAGTTGACTATATTTAACTTTAAAGCAGCAACTGAACTTGTATTTTTATGTTGAAATAGATTGAAATTTTTACATGTAATAGCTTTATTAAAGAACTGAACACGTATTAATAAACATTTATTTTCCTTTATTGCTAGTTACACAATTTATATATGAAAATGTGTGTGATGTTATATAAGAAAAAAAGAGTGTTTACTGGAAACAGTTATTAATATTTTCAGATTATGTAACATATATGTACACAGTTATGAGGAAAATATATTTATATATTTTTATTAGTGCTGTCAAACAATTAATCGCGATTAATCGCATCCAAAATAAACGTTTTTGTTAATATATGTGTGTACATAATATATACATAATATATGTGTGTGTACTGTGTATATTTATTATGTATATGTAAATACACACACATACATGTATATATTTAAGAAAAATATGTTACGCTTATATATTAAACATATTTATATATGATATAATTTATATGAATATAAATGTATACAGGTAAATACAAGTAAATATTTTCAAAATATATGCTGTGTGTGTGTGCGTCTTTATATATACATAATAAATAAACACAGTACACACACATATAATATGTAAACAAAAACTTTTATTTTGGATGCGATTAATTGTGATTAATCATTTGACAGCACTAATTTTTATTTAATTTTATAATATATATATATAAAATGTAATTATTTATAGATATATATATATATATATTAAATAAATGCATTTTATATATTGTTTGTTAATATGTAAGAAAATACATTTTCTTTGCGTAAAGGTCCTGTTTTATACTTTCAGAAAAGTTAGGTTTGTGTTCACTGTGGCTTTTATTTAATTTGTTATTTTGCATTTATTATTATTCAGTTTTCTTTAGTTATAATCATGTTCACGTTGATGTCCACAGGTGCCGGTTGCCAGTGTCCCAGCCGGCGTTCACGAGGCGGGCAAGACCATCGACAAAACCGATTCACTGTTCTCGCAGGAGAGAGACCCACGCTTCAGCGACATGTACACGGGCATCTCTGGAAGTATGTTCTTACACACATTACATCTGACTAGCACTGCACCAATCTAAACATGCAATTTACTGTAATTTTGCATAATGTGATTACAAAGCCTGAGCATGTCTGCCAACTCGAGTTTGTACGCCGTTTTAGTGCTTGAGATGAAGTGTATACAATCTATGATTGGTGCATTTGGTAGATATTACAAAGGACTCCAGTGTAAACACATGAAATCCAGATTTCTAGCTGGTCAGAGCCAGTTGTTTAGGGTCATTAGCTGGTTCAAGCTGGGTAATTCTGATAAGTTTACATGCCTTTCTTCTCTAGTTTGACTCTGTTCCTCTTTTCTTTTTGCTGTGGCTGATAAAGATGTGTGACTGTGACAGTCATTCGGTGTGAGCTCGATAAGGATCTGTGTTTGTTTCTGTTTGCGTTTAGCTGATAAGAAGATGATGGTGCCGTCCTCCACTGCTGGCGGCCAGCAGTTATACTCTCAAGGCAGCCCGTTTCAACCCGGACACTCTGGAAAGAGCTTCAGGTATGGACGAACCCATTTCACATGAAAGTAGAAACACAATCTGGTCATTTGATTGCTTTAATGCAGAATACAACTGTATAAATAGCGCCAATAGCAGAGTTTTAATGTAAAATCACAAAAAAGTTACAGATACAATATCTTTCAAAAGTTTGGGTACAGTTGTTTTAATACTTTATTCAGCAAGGATGCATTAAATTGATCAAAAGTGACAGTTGATAATGTTACAAAAGATTCCATTTGAAATAAATGCTGTCTGTTTGAACAAAAATGTATCATTTTCAGCAACACAGCTCAAAATCAGCATATGAGAATGATTTCTGAAGGATCGTGTGCCACTGAAGACTGGAGTAATGATGCTGAAAATTCAGCTTTGAAACCACAGGAATAAATTACATTTTAATATATAATTAAATAGAAAGCAGTTCTTTTAAATTGCAATAATATTTCAGAATATTACTGTTACTATGTTTTTGTACTTAATAATAATAAAATAATAAACTTGAAATGGATGTGGTTTTTGTAACTTTTCTGAAATTAAAAAGTAATGATATATCACAGAGTAATGTTAATTATGGCTGTCTACAAAATACATCTTGGAGTCATGGTGGGTGAATTGAGAATGTTTCTTTGTGGAATTACTGTATTAAAATGCTTACTCTGCATGCTTTTGAAGAAGAAATTTGACAGAGAAAATATAATTAATTTGCATCAGACTTCAGTGACTTATTTTAAGCTAGCTGTCTATGTATTAGTTTAAGCCAGTTGCCAACATTTCCCATTTTCGCTTTTTTGAGGTTCTAAAATAAATAAAACTAATAGTTAAAAAATATTTAAAAAAACTGTATAGACTCTGTAAAAAAAATAAATAAAAATGACAAAACTACTAATGTTAACATTCACATAATGTTAATGAAAATTATAATCGCATATCAAAGATACGGGTCTGTAATCAAGCACTGTACTTTGTATGAAAGGGCTTCAAATGTTTTTAGAGAATTAAGAGGATGGGTTGGTTTAATTCAGTCACATAATTTGGTGTGTGTGTGTCTTTCAGCTCATCCGTGATCCACGTCCCAGGAGTCAATGACATCCAGTCCACAGCCGGTTCAGCCGGACAGAACCTGACCCAGATCTCCCGCCAGATCAATGCCGGCCAGGTGTCCTGGACAGGAAGCCGACCTCCCTTCTCCAGCCAGGTGAGAACCATCCCCTCATTGGGTTTGTGTGACTGTGCTGCCCGCTGCCCACTGGCACTCTAGCCCCCATTAGCTTAATTACAGTAGTGGAATATTCCTCTTTAGTCTGATGAGAGGACTGGATCCAGATCCACGTTTGATGTGGAGCAGTGGCTGAAAAAGATCTGTCAGCACTCAGTAATTACTTCATACTTGCATAAAAAATATCTACAGTATACATACAGTCAAACAAAAATGTATTCAGACACCTTCAACATTTTTCACATTATCACAGTTTATTAACAATAGTATAGAAAATGGTAAAATATGACAAGAACTCAGAGTTATCTTGATGACGTCAGATAACTTTGTTAAAAAAGTATGTAACAAAACATGGTCAATTTTCATAAATAATTAAAAAAAGAATTACTAAAAATAATTTATTATTTTATTACATATACAAAAACATGTTTGAAAACTGGGTAGCTGTGTAGATGAAAACTGTACATATTTTTTTCTTTAAATGTCCTGCCATTTGAAAGGGTTACCGGGGGTCATGAAGAATCTTGCATGTGGCGATCATGATTATGTGTATGTGTTTTTAATCAGCTCTGAACTGAGAGTGTGTGTGTGTGTGTGTATGGTTTATGGTCTGTCATCTGTATTTCTTTAGTAAGCAATAAAATGCACATATATCATTTAAATTTTTTCCACCAGTCATGTCACATTTATAATATCTTAAATAATAACATATGTAAAGCTGTTTGTTATGCAGAAGACCAGAGAAATGCTGATCCACAAGTATCCCTGCGGTTCTCCGTTGATTAAAAGTAAAGCCTGTTGTCTGCAGCTGTAATTGTGTGATTGCACTCAGCTCCGTTAAGACCTTTAGTCCGATTGTAAGATCTGATTTACTGCTAATTTTGAGTTAAAATCCTATTTTTGTTAAGCAGATACAGACACTCAGTCCTAACAGTGAAGTGGAGAGAGTGCTAGAGATTTTGCAAAACTGTAAAATAATGAAGTGGGATGAAGTATATTTTACTGGATTATCCAAAAATTAGGTTTATATAAAAATACAACATTCTTGCATCTAATCTCCAGCTAAAATAACTCTATTTTGAGATTGTAACTATATTGGGAGATTTTTTAAATGTTTTTTTCTTTTATGATCTTATTTGTCTTATTTAATTTATTATAGCAAAAATATAGTAAAAACAGAAATATTGTGACATATATTTTAAAATAATTTATTCCTGTGATAAAAGCTGAATTTTCAGCAGCATTTCTCCAGTCTTCAGTGTCACATGATCCTTCAGAAATCATTCTAATATGCTGATTTGCTGCCTGAGAAACATTTCTGATTATTATCAGTGTTGAAAACAGTTGTGCTGCTTCATATTTTTGTGAAAGCTGTCATACATTTTTTCAAGATTATTTGATCCCTAAAAAGTAAAAAAAAAAAAAACTTTTTTACTTAAAATATAAATCTAAAACGGAAATTTTTGTAATATTATAATTGTCTTGATTAGCGAGTCCTTGCTGAATAGAAGTATTAATTACATAAACTTTTGCATTTTCTATATACAGCAAAATAATATATAATAATGCATTTTGCAAATTTAAATAAACAGCAATTTGGACCACTGAGACTGCATTGTGGCCTGATGCCTCCTGTCGTTCCACCACAGCAGCAGATTCCCGCTCAGTCCAGTAAGGCCCAGTCCTCGCCATTCGGCATCGGCTCCAGCCACAGCTACCAGGCCGACCCGTCCTCTTACAGCCCTCTGTCCAGCCCTGCCACCTCCTCGCCCTCTGGAAACGCCTACTCCAACCTGGCCAACCGCAGCACTGCTTTCGGTAAGACCTGCTTGCTTATGACAATAAAGGACAATAACTATAACAATAAAAATATGGATATAGTTTTAAAAAGCATTCTAAATTTAAAAGAATAGCAACACGTCTATTTTTATAACAGCACGGAGGAACATTGTCTTTGGAATCGCTACCAGAACTATTTTTTTTCCAGCTGATGAATGCTAAAAACGTTGACAGCCAATCAGAATCTGCCCTGCTTTGAAGAGTTCGAGCATTTCTGCTCATGCTTATAATAAAGAGAACATTATCGTGCATTGGTGTGGATGCTAATAGTTATCGTTATGGGTTTTAATGTGCATTAATTTGTGTCATTTTGGTGCATATTGTTTACTGTGCTAACTCATTCATTCATTCATTCATTCATTCATTCATTCATTAACTTTCAAAGTGATTGGGTAGATATCATAATACCTTCCAAAGACATTAGTGATGTCAAATGTTTTTGCACTCCTGCAACTCATTGTGGTACATTTATTGGTACAGTTGTTTTTATTAATATCAAATATTTAATATATTAATATCAAATATTTTTCTGACAATATATTTTTATTATTCATTCATCTTTATGTATTTAATTTTTATTAAATACAAATATAATATATAGTAATAAAGATGTTATATTTATATATATATATATATATATATAATAATAATAATAATAATTCATTACATTTATATAGCGCTTTTCAAGGCACTCAAAGCGCTTTACATACAAGGGGGGGATCTCCTCAACCAC